>VZTN01026763.1:29765-78128 GCA_013400515.1 Erpornis zantholeuca | reverse complement strand
TTTTTTTTTTTTTCTTTCTCACTTTTTTTTTTTTTTTTTTTTTTTTTTTTTTTTTTTTTTTTCTTTTTTTTTTTTTTTTTTAATATTAATTTTGGTTACATACTGGGCCTGACCGTGCAGTCCTTACTCTTCCAAAACTCTCATGGGGATATAACGAGCATTTTGCCAGAGTAAGGACTGAAGCAAACTGAGCCCACAGCTAGGAAGTACAGATGTGTAACGCAGCTGCAGTTCCATACAACTGCTCTTTCACTCTCAATTCCCTAAAACTCCTTGTAATCTTCTGTAATTATTGAATGACGCTTTCCAGCTTAGCCCTAAATAAAGCANAAAAGCCGTGTTCTTTACTTCTTGATGGCTTTCCTTAATGTGTTTGCTTTGAGAACGAAATGAATCTATTTCGACTCTTTCATTAATATACATTGTTTGAGTATCAGAACAAATCCCTTTGTTATATAAAACGTATCTCATTGGATTGAATTAATGACACTGTTTCATTTAATGTCTGCTTGATATTCCAGTGTGGTTTACCTTAAACCTGGTAGGTTAGAAGATCAAATAATGGTACATTCAAATTAGTGTCATTGTAGCTCCCACTTGAAGCCTGTTGTTTGATTTCACGCTCATGGTTTTTTCATGCTGATAACTATAGAGGCCAAAGCTCGGGACATTGCTCCTTTTGCTGCTTTGGGAAAACCCTGTGAAATTCAGCAGTCTCCAGAGATGAGGTTCAATCTCTTCCTGAGCATCCTTCACATCTTGTATTTTGAATGGTTATTTTTCCTTCCCCTGAAATGGCTGTACCAGATCAGCTGAGCTGAGGCTGGGGCTGAGATCAGGAGCCTTTGCATTTTCTCCCTGATTCTTGCAGCCACATCTGCACTTGGGCAAGTTGCATAAGCTAAATCCACCTCTAAATGAGTCTAATGTGCTTGTCCATAATTTGAACTCCACAGATGGAAGGAGCTCTATTAGTAGAAACTCCTATTATTAATACCATGCGATACTTAGGTCTGTTCAGGGCAGTAGAAATAAATGAAATATAAACAATATGATGAATACAATGAGGGAATACAGTCAGTATTTGCTTTTCTTCTGAAGGTAAAGGCAAATACAGAAGAGCACACATACCAAAGCCATCCCTGCTTTTCGGCAGAGATGCTCTGCAGAGGATAGAGTAGGCTAAAAATGTGAGAACTGGTCTCAGATACCTTTGAGAGAGAAAAGGAGGACCAGATCTCCGGTAAAAAGAGGTTTCTATTCCAAAGGTTATTCAGCATCCTGTACTGAGCTGCAGCGATGAACAGACAAAAGCACAGCTGCTTACCTGGGCCAGGTTGAGAATTAAGTGTGGGGGAGGGCTGATGAAAATCACTACTTGAAGGGGGAAAACCCCACAACAAACAAGGAAGACTCAATTTCCCAAAGTGGCAAAGCAAAGGGAGAGTTAAAAGGTGCTGCCTGATTGTCTCCCCACTTCTCAGGCCACCTTCCCCACCCTCCCCTGTGACCTTCAATCTCCCCAGAGCTCTTCCCTCCCCTTCTCTAGGTAGATGCTGTGTCTCTGCCATGTGAGTCACATCCTGATGTATCTGCAAGAACACATCCATTTCATCCAAGCAGGATGGGCTGCACCCCTGGGGCATCCAGCTGGGAACACTTCTGGCCAATGAGATACAGCTGGGGGCTGTTGACTGATGATTGTGAGACAAGATTTCAGTCTTGTTTCAGGTACCCTGCAATACACAGCAAATAAAATATCCAGTGCTGGAGAGCAACAAGCTCCAAAGGGGAGACCAGAAAACACTCTTAAAGATGACTCTATTGCTTGGGTCAATATCCCTAAAAATGTTTCACTTTACAGAGACACCTTGGGGTTACCAGACTGAGGAATCTGGATGTGAGCACAAGCAGGGAAAACCAGTGACACAAGAGAGACTATGCCTGGTCCTGACCTTTCTCCCAGGACATCCCCATACATTACACTGCAAGCTCAAAAAGTGGTCAAACCTCTTTGCCACCACCCAGCAAACTGGGAGGCCCCACAAGGAGCCTCCATTTCCACTGGAGGTTCATTTCCACCGGAGGCTCATGTACCCTGGTGTGCTGGGGAACAAAGCACTGCTGTCACCACACTGCTGCCTAAACCAAGGGATGGATACTCGCTGTACTCAGCTCTCTGGTTGTGGTAGAGGCACAGACTACAACAGAATGGGCTGAAGCACAAACGCAGACACAGACTTATGGCTGGTTAAAACACCCTTCTCCGGGCTATACAGACACACCAGCCCTGATTTAAGTGCTTGTCTCAGAGAGACTCCATGCTTCTCTCCAGAAGTTCATCCACTTACACTGCAGGTGCTGCAAAGCAACACAAATTGCAGCACAAGCCTGTTCAAGGTAGAGCTGTGTTGCTGGGGCAGGCAATTATCCAAAGAAACATCCCAGCCTGAAGCAATGAAAATGAAGAGAGTGCCCAGGTCTACCTGAAAGCCTGGAGGTGTGTGTCTGTGTGCACCAGCACACAGAACATTGTATTACAGAGGTTCAAAAGCCACCGCATGTTTGGTGCTGTCTCCTCTCCCTATTCTGTAGCTCCTAAATCACATTACATGAAACTAAAGAGTTTTTTAAAGGTCAAACATTCTTCTTTCACCAGTGTGCTCCTTGGTACCATTGTGATTATAGTAAACTGCAGTCCCATGCCCATGAGTAATTGGAAGTTGAAAGCAACATTTAGTACAACAACAGGACATGGTTTGCTGTCATTCTTTGTGAAGTCCCAGGGAGACACCTGAACCAATAATCACATTTTTGTGTCCCTTAGAAAGCAGTTCATGCCCTCCTGGAGTCATTTTTCCATATCAGCATTTCTTGACATAGCCACTGAGCCACTCTCCCCTTGCACACACAAGGTGAAAAAATTCCTCTCCCCCCCTCCATCCCATACCCACTCCAGGCAGATGTCCATTAGAATACTTTCCTTCATTAGAGGATGATACGGACTTTGAACAAATCTGCAGAGCTCTGCCTGTTTTCCCTTTGTGCAACAAATATTAAAATAACTTTTGAAAATGTCCTTGCAAAACAAGGTGAGGACTTTTCCACCTCCAATATTTCAGTTTCTAACAGCACACTTCTCCCAGTCCCAAATATGACCTGGAGGCAGTGACTATCCTATAGGCCTAGAACCCTGCAAGGTGTTTGTGGTCCCAGGAATTGCTCACATATCACAGGGGGATTGGCACATGGGGAAACTCATCATCAGGTGCTTCAGTGCAACACTGTGCAAGACTCTGCTCTGCACCACTTGGAAAAGGAAGCTGCTAATGCTCTTCCTTAGAGCCTTCTCCCTTAACAAAGCTCCTAACAGCCTGAGTTGTCCCACCACTCCAGAGACAACGAAATGGGAACAGGCTGCAAACTCAAGGCAGCCAACTGTCGCATCCTAAAATGTCTTTTGGAATAGCACTGCTGTCTACTTGTTGATGGAATCAGTTCTTAAAACAGGTTTCCATACCACAGCTTCTCTCTCACTACAGTAAGCACTCAGAGCAAGCACATCCCAAAAAAACACTCAAAAGGTTCCCTTGTGTTTCATTTATTAAGGGTTTGAGGTCACTCTGGTGTCTCATAGAACCACGGAATTGTTTGTGTTGGGAGGAACCTTTAAAGGTCAACTAGTCAAATCCCCCCTGCAGTGAGCAGGGACATCTCCACATGGATCAGGTTGCTCAGAACCTCATCCCCTTGCACACTTGTCCTCACCATTGTGCAAGCTTCTGTTAGTGCCTGCACAACCTGGAACCTTCCCCACACTGCCCCTGAGGAGCCTGTGTAACATCAGCACTTGTAAACACACAGCAAATTCTGGTAGGAAGAAACACCCTGGAAGCAAACATCCTCTCACCATGGCATTCGTCAGCTATCCTGAATTCTGGGTCTCAGTCTTGTAAGTTCTGTACTTGGCATGGACCACCTCAAGCAAGCAGAGACTGGGGAAGTTGTTTCCTTGCACAGGTAGAGGTAAGCACACACCTGTAAGCAGCAGCCTTGCAGGGTGCAGTGCATTCACATGAGACAAAAGAAGAGCAGGTTCTGATTCCTCCCCATCCAGATGAAGTTTTCCCCCTGAGACTCCCGTGACACAGAAGATGGCCCTGATTATAGAATGGTAGGTCAGTCCAGGGAGGTATTCACAACTCCTCTCATTGATCTTCCTTGTCTTGTATAAAAAGTTGGAAATAGAAATGGAATCAGGGAGTGACTGACTCCAAAAACCCTCCTAATAGACCCAGGCTCCTAACACCACTCCTAAACATGACATACGTGGTACAGGACACCAACTCTCACCTTGGGACTCCTTAGTCTGCTCCTCGTGGCATTTTTTTGGGGTGTAATCCTTGCTGGGTTGCAGCTATTGCTTTCAGCACTCAAAAGGAAGAGATACAAACATGCAAGTTTGCAGTCAGCTGGTGAGTGGGTGCATTAACTCTCCCCAGTGGGGAGCCACAGCATGACATCCCAAAAATGGGTGCATCTCCCCCCGGAGAGGGAGAGGCTCTAAACTTCTTCTCGCCCTTTGAGGCAGATCAGATCACGTATTTTATTTTCTTCCATACACAGCACAGAGAATGCAAGTGCCTAATTCAGTGTGGTGAGTCCTACCAGATAGCAAAACACCCACAAATTAGGCATCATGACTGTGATGCCTCCTTTGTGAGTCCCTCCTACAGAGGGTAAGAGACATGATTCCGCTTCAGCGAGCTACAGAACAGGCTCCAAAACAGGAACAGTTGTCAGAAGGCATATTGTACACAGATCCTCCTACCAACTCCTACAAGAAAAGATTACCTTCTTTCAGCTAGAACAAAGAGCTATTAAGTGAGACAATGGGCCTTGCAGCACTGGTGAAGCATTGTCATCAAGCGTTAGACATTAGCAATGTCTTTTTTAAGCCAAGGCAATAGAAGCCCCCAGCCACTCTTACAATGGCACACAAGCACAGATGAAAAGTGTCAGCCCAACTTATCCTTGTTTTAACTCCTTCCACTTGGTCTGTTCTGTTACTGCTGCTTCCTGTAGCAACCTCAGCAATGCAGGACCACACAGATTTCTCACAATAACCATCAAACTACACTTTGCACCACATTTCACACAAGCGCAGCAGAGCTGGCTCTGGGGTGCAGGCTGATTTGGTTTGAGAGTGATATGAGACACTTTCCCCTCTAGACCCAACTCTCCTAACCCCAAAGGACAGCTATCCAGAACACCTCTAATTGTGCTCCAGAGCCCAAATACCGAGGATCTGAGTCCCTGTTCACAACTCTGATAGCTGATAAGCAGCAAGCAGCCAATGGTAGGATGAGAGAAGAAACATAAGATTTAGGCTGAGAAATGCAGAAGACTGAGGAGAGCAGGCTGGCCCTGTGTGTGGGAACAGTTATCAGGCTGCTCTGCCCAGCCTAAGCATCCCACTCAGTCAAAAATCCTGTTCTGTTCTGAACAACCCGAGGCAAAACTGGATAAAGAGCTGGAGAGCTACCTGGCTCTGCAGATTGAGCTCTGGAGATTAAGCAGGAGTTGTCCTGTATCTGGTTTATTTACGCCTTTCTGTTTCCAGCCCAAAAGCCTGATCTTAAAGCTTTACTAAGTAAATTTTATCTCTCCTTGATTACCAAGCTTTTCCAGTGCTGGGAGGAAGCTGAGTTTGAGTGAAATACCGGACATTTAAGGTCTTTGATTGTTTCTAGAAGTAAAGAATCCACATAAAGCAACACATTTGTCTGAATGACTTATAGTTCAAATCCGGTTTAATAGGAGACTGGGGAATTTTGACTTCCATGGAGGGATGCACACAACCAAATGCCAGATTTTAGGACAGGTTTTCATGCATCAGATTTAAAGGAGCATTCCCTCACCACAAATCACAAACGGTGAAGTACAGCAGGCAGAGCTCTGCAGCTGGGGTGAGAGGACAAACTTGGCCTGGACTGGACTCCACCCCAGGTCATGTGAAATCTTTGGTGGTCCTGGATCAGAGGGGTCCCTATCACTGCTCATGAGACCAGCTGGTGCTTTTTTGTTGCACTTTCAGCTGGGGACCCAGGAAATGAGTGAGGTGTTACTTCCCAGTGGTTGGTCTCTCAGGGCCTGAACATGCAGAGCCACCTCACCTGTCCCACAGGTGATGGGTGGATGGTCATGGCCAAGTGTTACACCTGGCTAAATTAGGAAACAGCTTCCATGCTGATGGAAACCAGTAAATCTCATCTGGGAGGTAGTGGCTGAAAGAAGCCAGATGAAGTAGGAAGTGAAAGAGATTAGCCATGGTTGGTACTCTCCATTTCAAACAGCCTCAGAGAGTGCACACGTGGTCAGGTTCTGCATGCAGGAGAGAAGTGCTGGTGTTTCTGTGCACCCTGAGCTCAGCAGCAGCAACTCCCAGCCACCAGGCTTGAGGCGTGTTGAGGCCAAGAGACCACAGATTCACAGCAAAGCAGGATTCAAGGGGCCTCAATCCAGCTTCTCCCACTGTCTGGAAATGTAAATTCAAAGACAAATATAGAACAAAAAACAAAACTGGAATTTGAGCCAGAGGGACAGTTAGTGGCCAGAGTAACATGGCAAGAACAGAAGTGGTATGGAACAGAGATTTTGAGATCTTCAGCCATTTCACCGCATGACCAAACTGCACAATGTGACTGGCATGGAGACTGAGTGGGTGTGAGGGTGGCATGCAGCACTGCACATGCTAAACAGATCACTGTGACCTGCCCTGAAGGTGAACTGGCAGGATTTTCATGGTAACTGGAAACACAAATGACGAGGGCACACTGCTCCACAAATTTTTCCTGTTGCTGGTCCTTTGTAAAGCTCCTCCCATGTCTTTCCAAGTGGGGCTGTCAAAAGCATTCAGCAATGGCCTCTTTCTGCAGCAAAATAAGTTAATAGGAACATTTACAACTGTTTTCAGTGAACACCTTACAAAAGTCAACAAGAAACTGCAATTTTAGTGTGTCAAAGGAGCCAGAATATCCTGTCCCAACATGCCCATCTTTTACCCAATAAAATCCACAATTGGTGTGACAAGCTCTAATAGACAAACAGCTATACTCTGTCATTCTTCTGTGTGAAAACACCTTTAGCCCCTTGCTTTATCAGGCCTAAAGTCATTTCCTTGGCAATAAGATCAACAGAAAGCTCTGCATTTTTCTTACAACAGTTAAATTATTTATGAGCTTTGAAAATAATCCCACTTTGTCTTCTAACCCTAGTTTTGCATATATACATGTCGACCCCTGTGAATTCTTCAGCTCAAATATGCATTCATTACAAAAGCATTTCAGGGTACTTTTTCTTTCCTCTTTATCTACTTGTTTGAATATGTTGTAAACTTGATTAATGTTGCCTTCTAATCTCTTTCTTTCTAGAGAGAACACCTGGAGCTCTTTTAACCTGCCTCAAATAAAAAAAAAAAAAACCCAAGAGACAAACAACCCAAGTGGAAATGTCACACTTCCACAACCCTTTCCTTTCCCTGGCCATCCATTCCTCCTCTTCTAACAGGGTGGACACATGAGCAAAACTTGTGTCAATGAACCTACATTGGCCATGGGTTTCTCCTAAAGCCCCTTCCTTGTGCTCCTACCAACCTGCTTAATTTCAAGCCTCTCTCAGACTGGAATAGTTTGGGGAGATTTATGACAGCAATTCTTCTGGTTCCTTTCACAATGTGTTTTCCGCTATTCTCATCTATCGCTCTGCCAACATGCATCATTTATTTAATACCAGTCACGAGCCACATTAAGCTTTTTTTTGCCTTTTTTTTTCTTTTTTTTGAGGACATTTCCCCCCATACCTGGAGAAATCATGCAGGTAAATAACATCCGAGCCAACAATCTTGGACCTGCCTTTTCTGCCTCCATCCAAAGCTTTCCATGGGTATCAATCATCCCCGAACTAGGATTCTTATTTTAATTATGCTAATATCGCCATAATTTCATTCTCGTTAACAGCAATTGAGTTTCAGTCTCTGCAGATGGTGAAGCTGGACAGTTACCAAGCCACATGCCATCTTGAGAGGAGGTTATGGACCAGTGCTTAGCCTGTGGCAGTGCTGCTCAGCACCGCTTCTGGGTTGCATCACTTCACTTCACCCATTTGTGAAATGACATATGCCTTTGCCTCATTCTGGTTTTGAGACTTACAAAGGACACTTCTAAAAATAGAGAGTCCATTGCCCAGCTAGCTCATTCTTGTGACAATACAACCCTGCCCACTTTGACAATTTAAAGAGAAGGCTAGAGAGGAATTGTGCTACTAATTTAGAGTGGCTACAAAGAGGACAGATACTCTTCAGAAGGAGCTTCAGGAGAAGACAAAGAAGAACACCTACAAGTTGCACCAGGAAAAGTTTCTTCTTAACATAAGAAAGACATTTTTTACAGTGAAAATTATCAACCAGTGGAAAAACCTCAGCAGGGATGTGGTAGAGTTCCCATCATTGGAGGTTTTCAAGATGCCTTTGTATTGCACTCTGTTCTAGATAATCTCATCTAAGCTTCTTTTCCCATTAAAATTTGGACCACGTGAACACTCTAGGTCCCTTCCAACAAGGGATGCCTCATGATTCTGTGCTCCTGTCATTGCTGTAGGTATGCACAGATGTATATGTTACCACAATAAACACCAACCCTCTGGACCTGCAGCAGAGCAGGTATAGACCCCAAATCATGGCTGATGGGAAGGACCTCTGTG
The DNA here is from genome assembly GCA_013400515.1 of Erpornis zantholeuca. Classification (NCBI taxonomy): domain Eukaryota; kingdom Metazoa; phylum Chordata; class Aves; order Passeriformes; family Timaliidae; genus Erpornis; species Erpornis zantholeuca. The sequence continues at coordinate 69,368 of VZTN01026763.1, read as the reverse complement.
GTTTTCTCATCCAGGCTTCCCCTGAAATCAGGTTGGCCCTTCTGAGTATATCCCTTGTTATTCTTACAAAATAAAGCTATTAAAGGCTTCCCAGGCAAATTTGTATGACCACAACCATAGCTATGCTGTGGGACAGGCACCCAGTGCAGCCCCTCTCCTCACCATTACCCAGCCTGGATGATGGACAAGGGTTTGCTGCATCTCCTTTCTGGACTGGGTTTCTCTTCCAGGAAAACCAGTGTGGGTAGGGTGAGTGGTGAGCGCAAAAGCACTCACCCAAGGAAATACTGGGGTATGCAGAGGGAGCAGGACTTCAGTGCACATAATGAGGAACTACTCTGCCCCACACAGCAGCTCCAGTTCCAGTGGAGAATAGGTGGTTTCCCAGATGTATCCTGGATAACCCATCACTGGCTGTCCCCACCAGGCCAAGTCCTGTACCATCTGTGCTTACACATCCCAGGCACAATCCCAAGTACAACTCAGCCCTAAGATAAGGGAACTCTCCCTGCTCCTTGGCTGACAAGCAGAGGAAACTTCAGCTTAAACCTGGCTACAGGTCAGAAATCAACACAGCATAAACCAAACTGCACCAGTTCTGCAGTAAGGACCTGTGTGGCTGAAAGGTTGATGAATGATTTTACATGGTTTTGATGTTTGGGTTTTTTGGGGCTTTTTTATCTGAGTACCCAGTCTGGTAAGGGTGATAGAAATTACGATGGACCATTGCAGGTTTCTGGTCTGGAGAATATATTGAAATCTCTTCAGGAGATGATATCTGATCAGCTTCTTATGCAACTGTTGCCTCCTCCTACTCCATTTGACAGCTGACCTCCCTGATAATCAAAGTAAGACACAGATGGCAGCTGCACAGCCGAGGTAAACATGAAATGGTCTCTGTGACAGCCCAGAAGAGTCATTGTTTTCCCATCCCTAAATCAGATGGCAATCTAGGATCCCAGCCAGACCCATCTTCCCCAAGCACTAAAAGCACGTAAGGAATGAAGAGGCACGGCAGTTGAAAGGGGAGAGAAAGATTTTGTGTTGCAGTAGGTCTTCTGCAGATCCTTGTAGGATATACTTTTAATCCATGGCAGGGACTTTGATTTTCTTTACTTATTTAATATATTGGTGGGGGTTAATTAAAACATGAGAGAGAATCACCTTTAAAGGGCAAAAGGTCTTGAATTCTGCTTGCTGATGAGGATGACAACAGTATTTATGCTGATGACCAAAAAGGGCATTTCTGACTCCAATTCCATTTCCAGAAAACATTAACTTTACCTCACGGTGCATTATTTGAATCAGCACACGTCGCCAGGGGTTGAATAAGACAGTTTCTCCACACTCCTCGACAGAGTACCTACACTTACTAAATTATGCTGTTAAATACTGTAGTATGGCTATAAAATACAATGAAGGCCCATGGAAAGATGCCAGCCCCTCTCTGAGAGAGAAAGCACTTTTTGGAACCCTGCCTGTGGCCCGTAATTTTCACTTCCTCCTACCACAGTCTGAAGTGACATGAAAGGACTTGTAAAGTCAAGTCCAGGAGGCTGGTGAGGATTTGAAGGAGTAAAGATAAAGTTAGAACATTGATGGTAGCATTTGACCTACTTGAACTTTGCTGGGAAAGAAGGAAAGAGCCAAATCTCCCACACATCTCCATAGCAGACCACACTGGGAAAAAAAAAAAAATCCAGCCTGCAAAATTTACACTTTTCAGCCCAGATGGGGCCAAAATATTGAAAACATATAAACTTTTAATGGACAAAACTGCTCAATCAAAAGCAGCAAAGTTGAAAAAAGTTGACAGAAAACTTGCTAGCCAGCAAGATATTTCAGTATTTCATGGGAAATGGCACTTGGTGAAGGAAAAGAACCAATGGCAGAGGATGGGAGGATGGAAGAATGGCTTACAAAAACTGAGTCTTATCCAGTGCTGCAGCACTTCACATGGACCTTGACATCCACAACCAATAATGACATCCTTTAAGTCCAGCAAGCTCAAAACTAATTGGCTTTAATTGAGTTATTACAAAGTAGTCGAAGGATAGAGAAGGCCTCAAGATGGACCTCTGTGAAAAAATAGTTCAGCAGGAAAGGTTTGTCCCTCTCCAGTGGTCATAAGTTAACTTGTCACACTCTGTGTGCCTAAAACCCTCCACTGCAGGAACGCAGACAAAATGGTACTTCCCACAAAGCTTAAAAGCAACACTGAGGAACAGCAACTAAAACAAAACCAAAACATTCCTACTATTTGGGTCAACTGAAATGGTGCCTGACAGACAACACCCACAGTATTTTGCCCTCCTGTTTGCTGCCACAGTTCTACAGAGGATGGTTGGTTCATTAGAGGAAGGCTGAATCAGAGGAATAAAATAATGAGGTGGAGATGGGTGAGCAAAATTTCAGGAGAATTTTTGTCTTTTATGTTGACACGTATCTTCATATATGTCTTAAATCCCCACAGCTATAAATTTATACACAAATCCAGCCAACCACTCAGCCTAAAATGTGTGTCCTTAGTTGTCTTGTATGTAAGCTTTAGTCAGATGGTCAAAACTGGAGAGCAGCAGAATTTTCTTAGGAAGAGTGTTTGAATAGAGAGAAACTTGGATTTACCCAAAACACCTTATATTCATTTTCTGGGCTGGGCGTTCACTGGAGGTGATTCTTTGTTACACACTGTCTCTGGAACAGACCGAGCTTGAGGCATGATTTTCGAATTCATTAAAAATTCATAACAGCTCTGGTGGCTGCAGAAAGCCTTCACATGGTTCCTGGGGATAACTCTGTCAGCAAAGCTCAGAGCTACCTCATTCCACACAACCTACTTCTTAAAGCTCTGTCCAGCCGAGGCACACGTGGACAGTGATTGCCAGGAGTACTTCTTAGGGAAAGGATTTGAAAGGAGCTGTTAAGCCTGGTGATACAGGGCAGCCTGGAGAGCTCCTGCCCAGCCCCTCCTGCCACTGTGAGGGAGGGAAACAGCACTAGAAAGGGCTTTGCCTGAATGCCAGGATGCCTGACACCGTCACAAAACACGCATGTCCCACACAGGGGAACACCACCAGCTTCCAGAGAGTGAGTGGACCTGAAATGCAGGAAACAGCATTAAGGAAGAGGTTAAGCCTTGCCACCCAAAATAAAGTTTACGTCAAAGAAAATCCCCCGTACCAGCAGCATAAGAGCCACTTTCCTCCCCCCGCCACCCTTGGCTTTTTTCTCATCTCCACTGCAATTTTGGAGCAAAATTCTCAGTGCAGTTGGTCACAGCGGTTCAGCTGGGGACAGGGATAAGTAGCAGGAGAGGAACAAAATACACAGAAGGGTCCCTTTTACATTTTCAGAGACACAGACTGTATTTTCCCCTTTCCCTCGGGCTCTGTCACTTCACTTTCAACTCCCACAAGTAGCACTTGGAGAGCAAAGAAAGTGGGGGAGAGGTGTGAGAAAGCTGAGCTGTTCGCCTGGAGGAGAACAGGGATTCAGGCAGTGGCAGATGAGATCTACAAACATTGCCATGGTGTCCTCGGGTCCTGCCACGTGCTCCTGCACCCTCAGCCCCTGCCACGGACACCCTGGCACATCACAGGGGGAGGGAGGGGAGTCTGGAGTGCTGACCAAGGAAAGCTGATGAGATGCTAGACTCCCAGGGACAGGCAGAGGTTTCCGTCTCTGCAGCAGGAATGAAGGGTCAGTAGCAAACTGGGGGGATAAATAGCAGCACCTTCCCTCACTGCTTCTCTCTGCTCCCTGAGCAGTGTTGGACCATGGCAGTGAGGGCACAGAAAGGGATTTGGTGAACAGTCATGGTCTCTGTGACAGCAGGCATCAAAAACACTCCGCTACGCCAGCTGTCTTCAGACAGGACTGGTCTTGCTCTGTGGTTCCCCTGTCTGTAAGGTGTCATTTTGTTCTCTATCTCATACTTTTCAACCCAACAAATTCCTTCTGAAGCAAAAGACTTTCCTCCACTTCCTCCTCCCCATTATAAATATATGAGAAAAAAACCCAAACAAACAAACCAAAAACAGCAACCACACAACCAAGTCCTGACATAAATCCTTTTGGCTCAGCTTTTTTGACAAATACTAGTGTTTCTTTATCCTTCATGTTTCACTCCTCTCCACAAACTCTGAGTAAGTTTCTATCAAAGCTCAGCTCTTGAGTCTTCTCAGTGAAGCACCTTGGGAGAAGTCACTGTCTTGAAGCTGGGCAGGGGAACTCTTCCTCTGCCTGTGAAGAGTGGACCAGACATGGAGTGGGCATGTGCCCAGGACACTGCAGCATGGTCTGTCTGTAGATATTCTGTTTTATGTCATTGCAGGCATCACTTCAGACTTCCATTATAGTGGAAATGATCCCATCTAGCTGCCAATACCAACATGTGAGCCTGAGATCATCAGTGTGGGTCAGCAGAGCTCTAGCCATCAGAACTGACTCCATCACCAGACTGCATGCACAAAATCTGTGACAAAGACCAGAACCGAGGTCCCAGCCCCAAACCTTCGCTTCTTCCTTGAGTGCTGCAGCCATGACGCTGCTTCTTTCTGCTCTTCTTGGCTGCAGACTGAGATGCAACACTGAACTGTCCATCTGAACTGACCCCTACTCAGAGGACTCGATACCAAGTTGTGTGAAACTGCATCCAAGCGCTTCCCTCCACATGCCAGAGTTGGCAGAGAAGCAGAGGGGAGTCAGAACACGTAAGCATACAGAGAGGAAAGGTGGTCCTTGCTCCTGGAATTGGGGACTTAACAGAGTTGCTCAGAGTCCAAGTGGATCTAGTCAACAGTTTTGGATCCCTTGCTGCGGTTCAGACCAGGCTTACAGACCTCACTCTCACAGAAGAAGGAAGCAGGGGGAATGTTTTGCTGGATCTCACCTGTACCTAAGTTCTAGGCATTGAATTAAGGAAACACCTAAATTCCTGTCCAGCCGGTGGGGCAGAACAGCTCCATTTCAAGGCTTCAGAGACACAGCTTTTATTGAAATTGTCAGATAGGGTATTGAAAAAAAAACCCACCCTCTCAGATGGCTGGCTAGCAAATGCCATTGCCCCCTGCAGGGTAGCAGATACCTAAAATACAGATGCAAGTCTGGTGCCTAAGCCAGGCACACACCTCCTAATGCTCAGCTTCTGTGTTTTAACCTCAAGAGAAGCTCCTGTTATGGTGAAATATATGGGGCAGCAGACCATGGCAGCAGAGCTAAAGCCCATAGATCATGGAGTTAAATATTGTACTGTGGGCTGAAAGTGAGAGCACACAGTTTCAGCCCATGTGTTGGTTGAAGTTATGAGCATGCGAGAAAAGGGGATTTATAATGAGAATGGCAATTCAACCTCAATTATAGTGCATGACTGTCTGCACACTATAAACTGAAGGTTTAATAATGAGGCAAGAAGGCTGAAGGAGAGAATTTCATTGTGTCTGTTTCACAGCCTGGAATTCTTACTAAATTCATCAGATTACTTGAGTTCTCCTGACAACTGTAGCAGTATAACTAATTTTAAAGGGGTTTATTGTATATTCAGACTGCAACAGAAGATACGGGCAGAGAAAACCTCACAGCAAAAGAGAACTCCAGATTGAGGACTATAATGTATATGAGATTTGAAAGAAGTAAGTGCTAAAAGATGTAGACAGCAGTTTTTCAGGGTCCTTAACCTTGATGAATAAATGAATAAAATCCCTTAAAAAATTGCAGTGTTTCTTTCAAGTGGTTTCCAGCATGTTAATGATCAAGAGAAGCTGAGAAAATTGCTGGGAAAGGAGATGACTTTCCTCAATATGCTTTTACCACAGAGACTATGAGACAGACATGAATTGTAAGCAAATAATACGTAAAATATGACGGAGAGAGAAGAACAGAGGCTCTTTATCTGTCCATAATGTATTTGCATACAGATGTGTTGAATGCAAGACTTTGTGATGCTGCCAAATCAAAGCTTTACTGGAGACTTGGAGCCTTCCAGTTCTTCCATATTTAGGTACTTAGACAGGACCCTCCTGTATTGTGTTTACCTGACTACACCAAAAGAAAGAGAAAAGTATGTAATTTGAAAAGGGACACAGAGAATACACAAAATACTTTATCCACCACCAAAAGCATCCCACTCACTGTGTACAAGCCCCCTCCAGCTAATAATGAATGACAAAGGGGACTGAGTTGCCCATTTCTATCACCTAAGTCTCCTAAGTATTGCAGAAAAATGTAAAGACACACCAGATGAACACAGTGCAGAAAAGGGGCACCTCCCCACCTTCTACCAGACAGGAAGGGAATGTCTTGTTGGTGTCCCAGCACAGCCTTGCCCAAGGGAACTGGAGGAAGGTGCAGCCAAGACAGGGAGCATCAGGCACTAATGGGCAACTTCTCTGCTAAAAAGTATCCCAGATTTTAAAAGCTGTAAAATGGCAAATGAGAAAGGGGTGCTGAAGGCTAAAATTTTGAAGGTATCACCTCTAGCAAGGTTTTTCACCCCTCCATTTCACTGTCTGACAGTGCTTGAAGACAATGCTCTTGCCTCTCCCTGTCTTTGAACTCTCCCCAGCACCAACATCACCCACACACCCCTTTTCTCTCCTGGCCCCACCAACCTCCAGGTAATAATGTAGCTGATTAGATCTTTCATCATTTTTATTGTTATCCACCCGCAGATTAATAAAACAGCGCTCCGGCTGTTTCTGGCTGACCACGTTCCCTAATTTATCATAAAGGCTTAGCCTGAAACACTTGTGTCTGACACGTGGGGAGAGCTGCAGCCCCTCCCAGCTCAGCACAGCGCCGTGGTCCGCAGCAGCACCTGTATTCTCACCTCACAGAGCACAAGTTAACGCGCCGCAGCCGAGCTGCTAAAGCAAAATTACCAGAGATTGGTACCAGAGCCACAGAGGTGGAAAAATGGGGAGTTAACTCCAGCTCACTGGAGCACACTGCTTCATATCAGTACTGTCTCTTAATACGAGGGAATATGCTCTTAAAGCACACCAAATTTTCTGTTTAAAGACAGTAATTGCAAGGGTGACTTAACATGGCCTCAGGGACCATCCTTTAAGGATTGGAACACTTGATTCCTTAAAAGTCAAGCTGAAGGAATCATGAAACTGGCACTGGAGTTCCCACACATTCTCCTTCTTGTCCCCTTCCCTCCTGTGCTCTGCCATATCCCTTCCCTTCCCCCTTTGCCTTCCTCATTTCCAGAGTACTGATTTAAATTCAGAAGAAATGCAAAACTCAAATGTCTTGGAGTCCAAAGGAGGATTTGAGCCCACAAACTCAAAACCAATCCCCTGAAAACCACACAGAGCTCTATTAAACTAATGGCCTCATTCATTTACTTGGAGCACATGACTGGCTGAGTGAAGGTGAGTTCATTTTTGAGTGGCCAGTGTTACACTATGAGCAGCTGTGACCTATTCACTCTTCTACAACACAAAGCAACAAAAAAGTGAAGAACTTCTGTCAGGTAGATATTTCTGTAGGACTTTCCCTCTTTTAAACTGAATGACATAAAGAATTTTCAAATTACCAAAACAGGAAAGAAAATAAAAATGGTGAAAACCACTTTTTTTTAAGAAAAATGCAGAAATATTCTACAGAACTGATACTGCTGTATAGAAAGATTCCATTTAATGAAAAAACTCCATTTTCTGCTGAGAAATATTTTCAGGGGATACATTTCAGTCAGGGCTGTCAGCTGTTACTTGTCTTTCAATCACTGACTGAACCAAAGCAATCTTTGGCTTACAGAGCTGGGGTCTCATTTTGGGAAGAGCTGAGTGTAACAAGGAGTGGGGTTAAGATGCAGTAACAAGATCACACAGATACAACAGTCACCATGAGGGAACAGCCCAAGGGCAGAGTGTGTTTGCAAACAGCTGCCTCCCAGCCAGGTGTGCCCTGCCTGGCTCCATGCAGGAACTCAAAGATGTCCAACACAGTCTTCTACCAGACCTTAAGAACACATTTATCTGAGAAAGAGCCTCAGACCTCTCAAGGTAGTGCAGTGACAGTGAGGTCGATAAGGATGGAGCAGGAAAGAGGCAGAGAGGGTATGAACTGCCTCCTCCTCAAAGACATTTGCTCAGCCAACTTACACAGGTCTGTGGCAAAGAGAAGCATCCTTATCCCCTGCAATGCCAGGCCATGGAGAACTGCCATGATTTCTGGTCTCAGCAGGAAAAGGTGTGAGCTGGGAACAAGAAGGAAAAGCCCACAGCTGCCAGCCCCTCTCAATGAGAAACACTTTACCCATTCTGATATCGAAAATATTCTCCTCACTTGGATCAATTTCTGGTGTTGTGTGTTTCTTTCTTCTCTCTTCCATTTTCTGCTCTTCCTTTTTCTCCTCCTCATTTTCAACTGAGCCACCCAAAGTTTCTGTGAGCTGAAAACCAAGACTGATTTCCCATGACTCAAGGCCAAGTCCCCATGTATGTGTGTGTGTGTGTGTGTGTTTCTCTCTTTGTCTTGCAGGAATCCTGGAAAGAATAATACTCATGAAAAGCAGGGGCAGTTCAGAGGACATCCTTCCTCCATACCTTCCTTCACAAAACACACAGGAGCTTAAGAAGTTTGAGATTTCTTTCTCCTCTACCTAAACCTTCTTCAAAGAAGTTAAAAGTTAACATTAGAGGGGCACCAAACAGCTGAATGGCACATGAAGTACAATTCCCTTAAGAAGCCAGACCTTGGCAACACATCCCCTCCTCCTTCTGCCTGATAGTTCATGCATGCTGCCTGACTGACTCCAGTCCTGGGGTCTCTGTTATCCTGTGTCAACCTCACCTCTTTCTCCCTTCCTCCCTCCAAAACCTGAGACAGAAAACAGCAGTTAAAAAGATTATCAACAGAGCTGGTTTTTGGAACAGAGACCTAAGCACAAGTCCCTCACCAGCAAGTGATGCTTTGCCCGACCAAGTCCAAAGGAAACCCTGACAAAGTCAGGCTAAAATGGACCAAGGGCAGCTTTGCTTAGCTTTTCCAGCCCAGTGAGGACATGGGTCTGATTCACAGCTCTCAACCCAGCTCTGCAGTGACAGATGCTGCCTGGAACTGGAAGAGAAATGATGATGCAGGGCCATTCCCTTCGAGATGCCGTTCTGTCACCATGGAGGCAGACAGCATGCTCTCAACAAGTTTATCTGCAAAGTAACATGAAAATTCCTCACAGCAGGAGAGATTTGACAGTACGTGCCTAGCGCAGCTTTATAAAAAGGTTTCTTCAAATGCTTCCAAATCCCATGGATCTGTTTCTTGCTTTATCATCCTTTTCAACATCCTTCTTTCTCTCGCTTTTTCTTTTTTTCAGCGCCTTCACAAGGCACGTTTATCAACATCAAAGCACATTCTCTTACAGCTCGGTTTTTTTTTTTCTGAATCCACTCTTGCAAAGTCCAAACTACTATTCCTCTCCACACTCAGTGACTTCACCAGGAGCAAAACTTGCTTCTGTGCACAAAATCTTCTTCAAAGTCTAGGCACTACTGACACGCAAACGCAGGGACTGAGATCCCTTACACACAGGTGAATACCTCTGAGACAGAGCATTTGTATTTGATACTCCTTCAGACTCCATTGTGCCTAAGCTAAATTTTGATGGCTACCTCATCCCTGAATCTCTCCTACCTCCCAAGCCAAACCAGAGCTGCACGCTGCATTATATTTATAGGCTGCATTCAGGATGTTCAGCCCAGACAAACAAGTGTTTTACTCTGTGCTGGTGTCACCAGAGAGATGCTGAAGGCTTCGTCCTGTGGCCACCACACTGCGCTGCAGACAGTAAGGTAATTGGGCTCAGGTAATTAATTGTCAAGTCCTTTCAGTTTGCTGGGCACAGCTCAGCCAGCCTGCCCACACGACAGAGCAGTGCTGAAGGCGCTGCAACCTGGGGTTCCTTCCCGTGTAGCCTCCAGGGCCCCTCAGGTGACAGATGCTCCAGGAATAGGCATCTACACAGCTGATGTGAAGGAAAATTTGGACCCAAGACCAGGTCTAAGCCTCTATCCCCACATTCTCAAAGCTGTTGAAACTTCTCCTCTTCTCCCTGACTTCTTCCATTTTAAGGAAGATCTCAGCCATGTTCTATCAAGCTCTAGGAACATGAGTGTGTCTACATGGCATAGGTAGGGAAGTTTTCAAGGCCCACACTGGTCTGCAGCTGTGTTCCAGGCAAGACTACCTCATGCAGGTCTACTCTCATTAGAAACACTATGAGAAGTCCTACAGGATCTTTAAAATCCAAACCTGGATCAGCTGTAAATGCCCATCTAGCAGAGCCTTACCTCTCCCCTCCTCAGCACTGCCACTGCCACTGCCATGGGGACAGGCTGGGCTCAGGGGCAGCTTCAGAGAGGCTTTCTCCACCTTTTGGCAAATTCCATTTGGCAACTGGCCATGGGAAAGATGGAAACTGAGTTAAAACACGTGTAGTCACTCTTCTCAGTGTGTAAAGGGCTGTGTGTTTTGGGGTGGGGATGGGAGAAGGTGAAAGGGTAGTGGGAACTGTGAAGTTTGAAGGTGAAAAAAGTCTTTATATCTGGATTAGTGGAGTCCTGGGGCCTTCAAAAATAGTTAAAATTCCCTTTTTTGAGTAATGGAGAAGTAGTTTGCATTGATCTTAAGAATTTGCTTATAGTTTTCCCTGGAGTTCAATGTACTGGGGAGTGCAAAGCTGACACAGCTCAAAAGTTTTATGAACCTCAGGTAACAGCGTGAAAGGAAATTTTAATAAATATTACATTTATTTAAATTTAATTTCTTTCCTTGTTAATAATAAAAGCCAACCTTGGTCTTCTGGGCTTTTCTCCTATGCCTGCTTAATACAGCAGTGAAATCGTGGAATTATTTATATTTTAACTTCATTTTCAGTAAATCGTCAATCATTCACCTTTCAAAAGCATTAAATTCAGAGACGAACAGCAGGGGAGAGGGAGACTGAAAAATAAATATTGACTTTCAGGGGTTTGTTTTGGGTTTTTTTAAACACAGGGTTAGAAATAGAAGCTGTTGTGGGTGATGAGTAAAAGCACAGAAAAAGCAAAAGGCATTTGTGCCTATAGATTTCTCCCCATCATATTCCTGCAACTCTGCTTCTGCTTTATTTGCAGGAAGGTACAGTAGTACCTATTGGTAGTAGCCCTTGCTGGCTTAAAGAGACACTTGGCTGAAAATTTCGGGTCTGCTTATCATTGGGTAAATACACAGGACACTCACTACTAGCCATAGACACTGCTATTGTCAGCAACAGCAGAGATCCTGAGGAAAACCCAAGAAAAGAAGTATGAGACAACTGAGAAACCCCCCAGGACTGCAATATAGTGACACTTATGCCATGTGAAGATGCCACAGCTTCTCCCTTTCAAGTTCAGTAGCCCAGTCAATACCTAAAGATAACAACAGCCTCTTGCTGCTGGTCTCTCCAACCACTGAGACAGAAGGACTACAGCCAGCTCTCCCCGTGGGTGCTTCTGCATGGTCCTTGCTCTTCTGAGAGTGACAGCATCTCTCCAATCCCCTCATAACATCCACCCTCTGCACCAAACTCACCTGCTATTCCTCCCCCTAAACCACCTGAAATCCCAGCCTGTGCTGGCTAAAACACACCAAGAGGGGCTAAACATGGCCTGGCAGATCCGTGGAGAGCAGGCAAAGGCTGATGCAGGCCATACATCACGTGCTGTGTTCATGACCCCCTCAGGGCATGCTCAAGTCAGAGCCAAAGACCACAGCAAGAGGAGCCCAGCCCTCTATCTCAGGCTTCACTGCACCCCAGTGAGCCAGATTGGCTTCAACTTCAGCTACAGAGCCTTCAAAGACCCCCACAGGTGAAATCTCTTCCGAGGCCTTTGACAATTTGTTCCTAGAGATGATGACCAACACAAGGAGTGCCCGGATCCCTGCTCACGTGTGTTTGTGTTTGCCTTGGGGGCACTGGTCTGTCTTGTGTCTTTCTTTCTCTCTGAGGTTTAAGAGTCCTCTACAGCAGGTGCACACACACAGCAAGCTGCCACTCGAGCTTGCTGATGAGCTGAACAAATTGCTCTCTTGGAAGCATTTTCTCCAGCCCAGATTTGCGTGGGTTTCTGCATCCTCTCCAATTTCTTGTTTCCCTTAACAAAGCGCAGGTCCCCAGACTGGAGATGGGTTTCTGCTGTCCGACCCCTTCCAAAGGTAAAATCAGTCCTGTCCTTTCAAGCTGACATCAGCTGGTCCCACCACCATACTGAGAATACAGGTCCAGATGAAAGATGAGGTTCCTTTAGGACCTCTTAATCTCCTTCCAGAGAGTCATTGCCTTCCAGAGGGACTCTGCACACTGGGACTGGACAGCTGGAAAGCAGCTTGGCAGAGAAGGACCTGGTGAGCACCAAGCTGACCACGAGCCATCCCTGTGCCCCTGCCACAAACAAAGCCAACAGGGCTTCATTAGGCTGATCACTGCCAGCAGATGGAGGGAGGAGATCCTTCTCCTCTGCTCAGCACAGGTGAGAAAGGCCTGGAGTGCTGTGTCCCACTCTGGGCCCCCAGCACCAGACAGTGAACAGTGTATTGGAACAAGTCCCAAAAAGGGCCACAAAAACAATGAATGTACTGTGGCATCTGATGTGTGAGGAAAGACTGAGAGCTGCACTGGCCAGTGTGTTGAAGAGTAGGGGATCTTAAAAGGATCTTATCAATAAGCATACATGTCTGGTGGGTACAAATAAAGAAGATGGATCCAGAGTCTTCTCAGTGGTGTCAGGGAGAGGTCAAGAAGTACTAACTAAAATACAGGAAATTCCATTTAAATCCAAAAAAAGCTCTTTTAACTGTGATCATGCTAAAACACTGCACCAAATTTCTAGAGAGGTTGTAGAGTCTCCATCTTTGGACATATTCAAAACACAAAAGAGTGTGGTCCTGAGCAACCTGCTCTGGCTGCCCTGATTCTGAGCAGAAGGGGTTTGGGTAGATGATCCCAAGAGGTGCCTTCCAACCTCTGCTTCTGTGTGATGCTGATGTTTACTAGTCCATACTTCCACTTGTCCTCCTATTTCCTGTTCTCTCTCCCAGTGTGATGCTGTGGAAATGTATGTCCTACATGCTGGGACTGCTGATGTCCTTTACACACATCCTCAAGCCATATTAATCACTCCTCCAAACTTTGGGTTATCTGTACAATTTAGCCAGCAGCGTTGTTTTTATGTATTTCCAGACCATTGATGGAAACATTAATTTGCACCTAAGTTATGACTGCCTTCTCAAGAATGCCATAGGAAAGTGCTCATTAAACAGATTTCCTGCTCATAATTTCTGTCCAAGATCTGTCAACTACCCATTGCTCCATCTATCAAATATCAGCACATAAAAGAAACATAGATTTCCAGTCCATATAGTCTTTATGTCTTATTTCTCTCCATTTAACAGCAACAGAGATCTAGGAAATGACTGCAAGAGCTGCAACACATCCACACCCCCACATACTCTCCACGCTCCTGGCAGCTGGATGTTAAGGAGCACGAATGGCAACCAAACTATTGGTTGCAGCAGTGGACCTCAATTACTCTACTTCTTTTTAAGATGTTTGCATGTTGTTGGTTCACTGTCCCAATGAAATCCCTAACAGGATTGTATGCCCCAAGAAACACAACCTCCCCTTTTTTGTTTTAAACTTTTGTGTGATATTTTCACTGGATGTTCTCTCCTCTGTGCAGTGAGTGGTTTTGCCTTCTTCATGGGATCAGCAGCACTCGACTTTTCACAGCCTTCCATTCAGGCCACATTGCTGAGCCTTGTCAGCCTCGGGGTGGGATGTATTTCCAGGGACGACATCCTACCATTCCCACTCCTTCCTTGGAGCTGGGGTTGGATCTCTGCAGGTAGGCAGGCAGGGTTTTGTTTAGCCAGCACACCACACTGCCTCTGCAGCTCCCGATGGCCTGAATGGCTCCTGCCTGGGCTGCATCCAGTTGGGTCAAAACATTTTCTTAGGAAGCAAGACAAGAACCTCTCTGGTTCACAACGAAACAGAGGCTGGAGCCTTTACAAGCTTCTGCCCTCTGCACAAAAAGCATTCTCCTTCCCTGCTGCCCTCCCCAGGCAGGCAGGCAGGCAGGCAGGCAGCAGCTCACAACGCGAGCAAGCAAGCAAGCAAAAGGGGAAACAAAAATTAAGCGGAGGTTAAGGGAACAGGAGGAGAAACACAGATGACCCCCCGGAGTCTGGGGCTGAGCAGCAGGAACAGTCGGAGCCCCTGGAATCCAGCTTATCCATGTGCCCTGCCCTTGCTGCCTCCCCGTTCCCGGGAGGGGACCTAATAAATTTTACAAAAGAGCAAACAGCTGAAAAACGCTCGTATTTAAAAATATATTGAGAGAATTTGCATGTTGTTCCCTTTTGTGTGGGGATGGCATTTATACACCCGGCGTTTCAGCAGCACCGCATCTCAGAGCACTTTACATAGCAATTAATTACACACTGGTGGTGGAGTGACTGTCTACAGGCAAACTCATCAGCCATTATCCACTCAGCAACATCCAGCGTACAGCTGTGAACATTTGCATTAGCAGAAAGTCATCCTGGCTGCCATTAGCAGGGTGCAGGGTGTCAGCAAGGGTGAGAGGGGTCAGCTCACCCCCACTCCTTCCCAAAAAGCCTTTGACAGCCACCGTCACGGCTCTCACAGACAAACTTGTGACCCTTCCCTTGTCTAACCCCAGGTTTGGATGAGGGAGATGCCATCAGCTTACAGAACACTGCAGTCCAGATCCTGCACCAAAACGCCAGCTTCTCCTACAAGGTGGGAAACACTCTTGGAAGGGAGACTTCTGAGATAGCACATAGGAGTGCAATCACAAAATCTGTGGAGTGGGTGGCTTTATGGTATGAACTCTGTCCACAGCAGTGACAGTTTCTATTTCATTTCCTTCACAAAGCCTCTGTGCCCCAGGATTACTTTCAGCACTCCCCAGGTCTCGCTATAAAGTAGTCTGGAAAGACACTGAAGATCTGAAAGACCAATGTCTGATAACTGCCGTGGCCTCAGAGCTATTCTGAAGTACTTTGCAATGCTAGATTCTCTCCTGAGTGCCCTTTGCCTCCATTTTGCCCACAGCATGGCAAAGCATGTGTGGCACCACAACCAGGACATCAGAGGGAACCTGTGGGCAAAGATCCCAGCAGTGCACTGACCTTCAGAGGGGACCTGAGGACAGGAGACCAACCAGCAGAACTCACAGAACCCAGAGATATTTTAGCTAAAGCATTAAAATAAACTCCTATACTACATCTTTACCACCTGAACAGACAGTCGTGAAAATGTCCCTGGATATTAGAACTTGATCTTCTGTATTGTAAGTTGTTAAAACACTACCTGGCATGTTTTTGGCAGAGTCCAGCTAGGATGCTCCCAAATGATGCCTAGACACATCCTGGGAATTAGCACAGACTGGTGCCCATTCTCAGTAGGCAATTTGGACGCAATCCCCCTTTTTTGGAGGGTGAGAGAATTCAATAGTACAGATGCAGGATATCCTGTGCCAGCTGGCCTCTGCACAAGAGAGCAGACCTAGCTACAGTTAATTTACAGGTATAGATGCAGCCTCAGAGTCCTGGACAACATCCAGCCGATGATTGTACCCTCCTCCTTTCAATTTCACCAGCCTGAACTGCAAAAGAAAGCCACAATGCTTCTAATCTTTAATTGCTGCTGTGGACCAGTGAAATGGTTCTGTCTTTTGATCCTGGATAAGGTGATCTTTGAATTTCTGAAAGTTAGAGTATATGAAGTCTTTTGAGCTCCTTTGAAGGGCTGCATGAGATATGACTGCAGCACGAACTACTAGGGTCTCTTCTTTCTATCTTGTTTGTGTTTTGTGTGTGCTAAAATATTCAAAACAATTATTTATTTTACAAGGCTGGTGTGTCTTTTTTGCTGAGCCCACCAAGCCAGCTCTGGTCACCACAAGACAAGAGAGAGCAAACCACCAGAATCATTATTGCCATGTGGCAAGTAACAAATCTCAGCCCAGAAAGAGATTTAAGAACCACCTACAGACCTGTGCAGCACAGACCTCTTTCTAGTTTGTGCTTTATAAGAAAACAGGCTGGGAGGATCAGGAAGATCTAATGGCCATGGGAAGATAAATATGGTCTTACAGAAGATGATTTCGATGTGCAAACCCAGCTCTCCAGCTTGGAGCTTCGTCTCACTAAAAGCCCAAAAAACCAGTCTAGCAGGATGGGAACACTGCCTGGAGGCAAAGCAGGTCCATACCCACTCCACAGCCTGAACTTGCTATCCAGGGTTGCAGGACCTCTGGCACTAGAGGTGAGCAGACATGGCCTCTTCCCAGACCCTTTTGCAAAGAAGAGAACAGAATCAATGTTTCAGCGTCTGGAGAGTGGGGGCAATTCTTCCAAGTAGCTGGTTTACAGCAAAACCACAAAGTTTCTTTGGAAACAGAGTAAGATAATCTCTCTAGGGTCTCCTTTATCTTGTTTTTGCTGCCAGATTTCTGACACTTCCTTGGGCTATGGACAGACACATTTTAATGAACTTCTGGGAGATGGGGTACTTATCCCACTCTTTGATGTAGACTGGATCTCATTCTGAGCTTGCCTCCTATCAAATTTATCTGCCTTTAATGACTCACTTGTTTCCTGTGAGACTTCCCAATTTCTTTCCCAAACACATCCCAAACCCCAAACTCCTTTCGAAATCCTGGCAACACACAGAAAATGCCACCTGGCTTTTGAGGATTCAATGGTGTGTCACTGTTCAGGGACTTCAACACAGGCAGTGAATAAAGTCAGGAAATTGAGAAGGGTATTCCTGAAGACAGAAGAAGTGGGAACAGTGAAGGCCACTGCTCTCTATGCTCAGATGTCCACGCAGACTTCGCTGAGCCAGCACACACCATGCTTGGCGTGGGGTGGTCACTTCCTTTGGGCTCCTGGAAGCCTCTGTAGCCACGGCAACCTTTTTCACATTAGCCCTACAGGGACTTTTCCTAGTTTTGTGCACTTTTTCTCCATCCCGTGGCTGTAGGTGAGAGCACCTGATACCTGCTGCTGGTATCCCTCTCCACAGCTGTCTCCCACACAGAAAAGCAGAGCAGAAACTGCCTTTTCTGGGATGCACAGCCACATCCTGAGAAGCAGAGCTGCAAACCACCAGGCAATTTCACAGATTCCACTAGAGACCATTTCAGAGAAGCCACTGAGCTTGATAATGCTGATTTACACAGTGGTGCAGCTTCCCCTCGCCGTGGGAATTGCTGGGTGGCGTTTCCTGGCCTGCACGATGCCGGAGGTCAGGCTGCTGATCAGAGCGGTCCTACCTGCCCTGAAAATCTATAAATTCAGATCTGGATGAAATTGGGCAATTTTGGATTTGGATAAGCATTCATGAATTTAAATGAATAAATAATAATATAATAATAAATCATTCATCTCACTGTCTAGCGTGCGAGTCCCCTCGAAGACCTGCAGTTCAGAAGCAGCCAAAGTTTGACTACCTCTGCAATTAGAGCCAATGAATTTCAAATGAGGGGGAGGGAGGGATAAAAAAGCAGGAGAAAATAAATGTTTGGGGGGACCATTTATTCAAAGTGACTTCCCCCTCCCTACAGGCCATACAAGGACTGGATGCTAACAAACTCATCCCACTGCTGTCTCTGGGTAGTGGCACTGGTGAGAGCCTCCATCTCCCACCACCTGCATTCAAGACAAGCAGGATCCATAAATCCAGGGAGTTCCAGAGCTGCAATATCAGTATGAAATTTGCACTCCTCACATCTGGCTCACTGGGCTAGGCTCAAGCCTCCCTGATTCTATTCCAGGCAACCATGCCGGGCAAGTACATTTCCTCTTGGTTGATCACTATGGAAAAGAGCTTTGGGCTAGAGCAGTGCTATGGTCTGCTTTGGGGCAGGCTCTCTCCCATGAGAGGTAAACCCATGGGCAGTCACCATGGTGGAGAGGAGACAACAGGCTGGGCTCCACTCCTGACCTCTCTCACCCAGAGCTGTCTCCTCGTTCCTGCTGAGGGGCCTTTGCCAGCCACTTGTTACAAGGAAATTCCTAGCACTGTTCTATCCTTCTTTTCCTCACCTTTCTGGGTGTTATACCCCCTTGAACCACGCACAAAACAATTCTGTCCTGATTCTCCCTGGTGAGCTCTGCCCTCCCCAAACCTTTGTGTTTAATTTCCTCTCTAAACCGGCTCTTGCAGCTCCCCCAGTTCGGCCTCCTTCACTCATTTCATTAACATGCTGTTTACTTCTGCTTGTAGATCATTAGCAGCAATATTAAACAACTGGCAGCCTGCCCAGGAGGCTGCGATCTCCAGGGTTGATGACTTGTTTTATTTTCCCTCCCTGAGAGAGCAGCAAAAGCATCAGAGTTGGGTGGACGTGGAAAGACCCCAGCCAGGAGCAGAGATGAGAGAGGTGGCTTTTTTGCTTTTCCTAGTATATCTCCCACTCTGCTTTGGCTTTAATTTCCTCACACATGGAGGTCCTTCTCTCGTGGGCATGCTTCCGATACCTTTATGTAGGCCAATTTATTGAAATAAGCCTTTTCCACCCTTCCTCACCTTGGTTTGGAGTCAATGAGTCCACATCTGGGACTGAATTTTAGGTCAATCTCCTTTCAGGACCCTTGTATCACAAATTCCTTCTGTTTTCCTACTGAGAGATGAGACAACAACTTGTTGACTAATTTGAGCCTGTCATCTTACCTGCTCTGGCACAGGGATTTAACTCCTTACAGGAGAACTCACCTCCATGACTCAGACTCTTGAGGTTCTCATGTTTCCCTCAGAAAATTCCTCTGAGGAACTATGCAGAGGTGTGAGAAAAGCTTACATTCAACTCAGGAACCCAGAAAATCTTCTTAGTAATCCAGACCAAGTATGAAACCAACCCAGGGCAGGAGGAAGCCCAGACCAGGGCAAAGGGTCTTTGGTTCCTTGCAACAGCTATTCTGTGGTGAACAGATCAGAGAACTGGCTGCACATTTTCATTAAATATTCATCCTTTTTTTTTAATACAATGGGGTTTTTTTCTGCTGGGGAAAGCTGAAGGGAAGGAAGAGTGAAATGGAACTAGCACATTCAAAATCTTCCAATATCTGGCAAAAATGTCAACAGAAATGTCACTCACGATTTTGAGTGATCTCTGATCATATTTCCAGTGCCTCCACAGTGGTCCTTTGGGCTGTTGGCCATCTCCTCTTTGGACATCTAGACTGTCCTGTCCACACAGGACTTGCAGGCACCTACTGTTGAACTCACTCAGCTCCTGTCAGCCCTGTAACAATTTCCACTGCTGGCACAGGGACATCCCCAGAACATGCTCCTTCTGTACTCCTTCTTTCCAGATCAGGCTGTTTGCAGCCATCATCACAAAAGCCTGGAAAACTACTTCTATATTCATCACAAGGCACATTTACACCAGTTTGTTCTGCTTCCAGCACTGCCACAAAGCATTTTCCTCCACTCTGCACACAGGGGAATCTCTGGGGAATCACAGGGTCCCCTCTTAGCCCCCAGTTAGCTGGGCTAGGGAAACCAAACCCTTTAGACCCTCTCTTCCTAAAGTAAAGTGATTCTTCTTCTAACCCATGGTCAGCAGATCCTACCATTAGGAACTGACATGGTGAATTTGAGAAAAAAGCCTCCTTTCTGTTCAAGGAACTCCCTTCCCCTGATGTGCTGCTATTTCAGACAGGCTTGATAGTGTTTTTCACTCTCAGGCCTTCCATCAAAGGCCACTCGTCTGGGGCACAGATTTTTTTGTGGTGTTTCAGGCATTCTTATGATTTCACTCTCTCTCCACCTTGCTGCCTGTCTTCCCCACACCTTCCTGGCCAAAGGCATCACACACTGTTCCACAGGTGTGCTCCCATGCCCATCCCTCTGTGGACACAGACTGCTTGTCCCCACTTTCAGGAGTTTGCAGCAGAGCTGAGTGACAGAAGCCACCAGGCACCCAATGTCCTCATGTGGCCTTTTATCTCTGCTTCCCTGCCCGCTGCATTCACATTATTCCCAAGCCAAGCATCAAGCTATAATTCCCCGCTTGCCTTTCCAGCCTCCCCAAATCTTTTGTTTTACTTCCACTGTCCAAACCAGCCCATCTAGCTCCTCCCAGTTTAGCTTCACCCACACATTTCATTAACTTGTTGTTTATTCCCACTTCTGGATGATTAGCAAAGACATTAAATGACTGGCAGCCTGCCCAGAGAGGCCATTACCTTTAGGGTTGGTAACTCGTTTTATGCACCTCTCAGTGGTGAGAGCAGCAGAGCTGGGCAGGTCTGGAAGGTCCTGAGCAGCACAGGGAAGATCCAGAGCAAGCTCCACATCTCCACAGCACTGGTGACCTCTGCTCTCCCCCCACCACTATGTGGAGCCACCATGTGCTCCACAGCAGGGGACAGCCCCAAGCAGGGGCATTGCAGGTGGGAGCAAGAGGACATGAAGAAGAGAGTTGGCAGGGAACATGGCTGTTTGTCGGGGATTTTTCTGCTCCTCAAAACTGGGGGGAAATGGAGGGTGGCAACTAAACAATCCTGCAGGACATCCTCTGGCAATGCCCCACCTGTAAGGGGTGGGGGACAGTGTGACAGCAGGCTGCCTGTAAACTCACTAAAATGCCACATTTCAGAGCATGTTCTAACTCTGACTGAGGTGAAAATGGTTCTTTTGAGAAAATGCCCACTGAGCATTAGTGTCTCAGTGGGGAGCTGGGTAAAATCCCTTCGCAGACCCTCTCTAGTCTCCATGAGCCCAAGTTTCAGCAGGGCCAGAAGCTGTCAGGTGCTTACTGTGGAGGGCATGGTTTTACCAGGCACCTGATGGGTCCCAGAACAAGGGTGAAAGCAGACACCTGCTTTGACCCCTGACAAGCTGCAGCCTCAGATCTCCACTTCCCCTTCTCCAGTGGGAAAAACACTTCCCCTTGGAAAAGGTCCCCTTGCCAACACAGTGCCTACCACCAAAACCCCTCTAAAAGGCAATTTACACCTGGGCAACTTGTTTCCTGATGGTCACTTGGCCTGCTTCCATGGTCTTTGGAGATTCTCAGCCTGCCAGATAAGTCTGGACAGTCAGTGGAATGCCTCTGCATTTTGCTAAGCAGCTCCGAGTGTAACAGTGGTTCCAGACCAGAGCCTTCCCCACATGAGTAGTCACATTTTCACAGCCAGGCTGCTTTCAGAGCTAGAAGGATGCTGGTCACCCTTACAGAAAAGCACTCTCTTTTGGGGCTTTTAGAAATACAGATCTTACCTGCCTTTTACACTCCTTTAAAGAACAAGATGCAAAGCGATCTCTTCCCCAATGAATAAAATCACTGAATTGAGAAGGGAAATGTACCAGGTGGCTCCCACTCTTTCCCACCTTTGAAAAAAAAACGAAGAAGAAGAAAAGAAAGTAAGAAAAAAGGCTTTGAGCCGTTCTTCAAAGGCTGTCTGATTTGCTTTGAATAATATAAAATGATGATGGAGGGAAAAAAGAGAATATTAAACTCAAGCCTGTAAAAGCTCTGTGCTCAGGCTGAGCACTGAAAAAGATCCACGTACACTTTTCATTAAATAACCACAATGATCCCCCCTTGTCTCTGTAACAGCTGGGGGATCAGCAGCCATGCAAACCTGGGCCCAAACACAGCCTGGGTCACAAAAGCTGGGGTCCTCCTCCCTGGAGCTGTTTCCCCCCTGGATACACCCAAATGCCCCACACCTCACTGCAGGTTTCTCCACCAGACTCCCCTGTGTGCCCCCATCCCGGGGCAGAGCTCCCAGAGGTGGTAGGCAGGAAAGCAGAAAAGGAGGGACATGCAGAAAGAGAGGGGGAAATTAACGAAAAAGTATTTTCTTCTGAGCTCCCCTGAGAAAATTAGTGTGAAGCTGGAAGGAGCTGATTGCTGTCAAGGCCTGCCAGAGCCCAGATAGCCAGCTGCAGTCCCCAGGCACAAATGTGATAATAGCCAACAAGCTAAAATCATTAACAGTAACGATTGCCTCTGGAAAGACCCCAACACCTAGGAGGAAAAACCAGTGACAGGAGAGGGAGGAAAAAAAAATTAAAAGGGAGCAATTGTAATTTCCTCTTAGCATTTCTGCACTCTGTTTTCCATAACCCTCTGATCCCAATAAAGACTGCCTCACCTAGTTATGGCTCAGTCTGGCTTTCCCCAGCTGGACTCCAGTGATCATTTCTTCTCCCTTTGTTTGCTGGTGGGAGAGCAGAGGGAATGAGGATGGGGGAGGAGAGGCAAATACTTGGTGAAAATGGACATCACCATTAGCTGGCTCTTATGGATGTTAACTGCTACAAAAAAGGGATCTTTGTAGCTTTGGCTGGAAGAGCCAAGCCCATGTGATGAACATCTGGGGTGTCCCCACAGCCGATGGCATGTGTCACAGAGGAAGGGAAAAGATCCCTAAAGTAGAGACAAAAGGGAGTACTGGAGTGGTCTACTCTGGGATAAGTCTGGATCAACTTCTTCAACAACAAGTAGGATAAAAGATGAGACTTTGCAAGTGGTGCCAGAATTAGGGGACTGCTCTTAGATATGCTCAAAGTGAGGTTTGGGATGGATATAAGAAAAAGATTCTTCCCCATGAAGACAGTCAAAGCACTAGCAAAGCTGCACAGACAACTTATCCCTCCCACAGCCTATGGCATACCCATCCCTAGAGGTTTACAAGAACCATCAGGATAAAGCCCTGAGCAACCCAGTCCAATCTCACAGCTGGCCCTGCCTTTAGGAGGGTGCACCAGAGACCTCCTGAGGTCCCTGACAACCTGAATCATCCTGTGATAAATTCAGACACCAGCACCTCTGCTCTCTGGTCACACAGCCAGCTTCACTACCCTTGCACATCTCTGCCTACTTCAGCACCTTGCTACCCCTGGGAATTCCTCTTTCCTCCGAGGAATTTTCTGTGGCTACTGGAATTGGGAAGCAGACCATAATGAGTCTGTGTGCTCTGTGTCAAAATGAAACATTTTCAGCTAAGCCCCTTGACTGCAAGTCCCCTTAAATCTTTAGCAATTCACACTCTGCAAACCTCAGAAAATTTCTTCTTGCTTCCCAGCTCCTTACTCTGTCCAGGATTCCTCTTTTCCTAACCTCATCTCAAAGCAAACTCCAAGTGAGCAGCCTTTGGTCAATCAACTGCTTCTGCAGGGAAGGGAAATAACATCAGGTTTTAAAACCAACAGACTTTGGCTCCAGTTTTATTTGTGAGAAGAGCAGGTCCATGTGTACGATTTCATGCTTTGCCTTGGTACAGGCCCTTGTACCAAGCAGATGTATCCCACCCAGGGGTGGGCCATGGGAACTGGGAAAAATTGAGTTTGCCCCTGAAGTATTTGGCCCAGAGCACACCCTGCCCAGGACAGTGCTAATATTAGAGGGAGAGAAGTACATTCACCCTAAAAATCCCCACTTTAATGCAAGGCTACATTTACCATGTTCTCTTTGGACTCATTTGCCTTTTTGCAAACAATTCTCTGCAGAGCTGTGGCTGACATTCAGGAAAGAGCAACGAAGTGGAGCACCAGGAGCTTTTTGCACCAGCCAGTGAGCCCATTGCTAAGCTGCTTTGTGCAGAAGTTGTAGAAATCACAGCCCATGCTGACGCTCACCTTCTTGGGGAACTGGCGGGGAGGACCACATTCCTTTCCAAAGATTGTCAGGGCTCAGAGAAGCATTTAGCAAAGCCACACTGAACCTGTTCAGATGCAGCTGGAGTTTGTAAAATGGGGAGCTCTTCTTCCAAAATTAATTCCTGGCTTTGGATTTCTCTGATGTAAAGAGTTTAATTTTCCAGCTCAGAAAACTCTGTGCTGTTCCTTTAGTGAAGGGATTGGAAGGTCCCCTGCCTCTCTGCCCAGGACGAGCACAAATTCTGCTCCTGGGAGTTTTCCTCCTACACCTCTTCTCACCCACAGGATATCCTCACATGTCCTTCAGTCCCAGGCTCAGGCTCGTGGTGAGGGAACACTGCACCAGTCCAAAGCACGGCTGAGAGGCTGTGTGATCCTCAGGCCTGAGTGAGAGCTGGCAGCGACCTGTGGGGTTTGTCCCAGCTCCCCCAGGACCTGCTAAATGACCTTTAGCCAATCACTCTGGATGACCAGCACATCATGCTGACCTTAGCACCCCCAGCCCCTCAAGGAACTTGTCAGTGCAGCACACCCTACTCAGGGATTTCACAGACCCTGCCAGACCCCACCATCCATATGGCTCCTCAGTGGCCTTGGCATGTCCCACCTTGGCTGCCCTAGCTCTCCAAAGGACCACAAAGGCTGGCCCAGACCTCTTCCTGGCATTTTCTAGGAGGTACTTAAGCAGCTCTTCTGCAAATCTGGTGTCTTACACTGCCTTCTGGATTACTGATCAGGAGACAAGTAAGTAGGTTTTGGGGTGGCAGGGTGGGAATCTGTCCTTTCCCAGCAGGACTTTACAGTGAGGCCCACTGGAACATTCATGCTATGGGTGGATCTTGACCTCCAAGCCATGGGATGCTCCTCCCATGGACACCCCACTTGAGAATTTAACAGCTTTATTTGGATATGAGGAAAATCCCAAATGAGTACACACTGGCACAAAGCTTGAAGGAACAATTTCATGAGCTTCCCCTACTCTCATTACACTCTGAACTCCTCTGCTGCAGAAGAGTTGGCCAGTTCTCCTCTTAAAAAGAAGTGCCCACGGGTAGTTAGTGTCTCCAAGATACTGAGAGTAAATCATGTGTCAGATCCCCAGCTGGAAGAAAACAGAAAGGAGGGAAAGAAAAAGATAAGAGTAAACAGAAAACTTCTTATACCCTGAAATGGGAACTAAAAGGTGGAGAAATCCCACACGAAGGACCCAATTCAGAAATCTTGGCAGAGTTTCAGACATCAGACTTCACAGCCAAGTAACTGATGGCAGAGATAAGAAAAAGAAACTGTCAGAAGTGTACATAGTGCACACATCACCTTGGTATCTAATTAGCTAAAGGAGTCTGAGTCTTTACTCAAAAGTAAAATTTTTCCCAATGTACACAAAAGCTGATTAAACTTTAACCCCTCCACTCCCCATAAATTAACAAAGAAGAGACCCCAGTCAAAGTGATATGGTACAAAACTTGGTCAGACAACAAAAGTTTTGGAGCTCTTATCTCCAGTCTACCTTGTCTATTGAGATTTCTCATCCTTGATGAAAAGCTTGCAATTTTGATTTTTTTTTTAAGGAGTATGTCTGTTGTTAAACCTCTGAAAGCTCCACGGCATCACTGGACTCTGAACAGACCAAGACTGATTGTGTAAGACGCAACCTGCATCTTACACACCTTCTGTCCCCTCACAGAACACCTGGGAAGGTGGATATTCCCAGTCTGATTATGCCTAGCCTTAACATCTCAGGATTTGTCTATACTAGGTCGGTCAGTCTGAATTAAATATACGAAAAAAGGACTGGTTACACCACACCAGCTGCAACTCAGGCATGTTCATTTGATGTCAGAGGTCTCTCATCTCTTTTGGTTAATTGAAGGGGTCTTACTTCAACTTATCTTAATTCTGAGTGTTGAAACAGAGTCCTGATTCAGTTTAATTAATCCCCTTTAAAAATGAATTTGAGTTAATTCTCCCATGGGTCTCAAAGCAGAGAGGTGCCCAGA
The DNA here is from genome assembly GCA_013400515.1 of Erpornis zantholeuca. NCBI lineage: Eukaryota > Metazoa > Chordata > Aves > Passeriformes > Timaliidae > Erpornis > Erpornis zantholeuca. The sequence continues at coordinate 43,694 of VZTN01026763.1, read as the reverse complement.
AATCACTACATGGCTTAATGTTTAGAACGAGATGGAACTCTTTCAGGGTGAACTACTAAACCCCACCTGAAGATTTCATTTTCCTTATTACTGGAGATTTGAGGAAATGTTTTAATTCAGAAGCAATTATGGGCAGTGCTGCCATGCCCATGGTTTGGTCATAAGTTTGATGAAGTGGAAAGGTCATAGCTCTTAGAGTCAAGTGCTAGAACAATATTCCCATGTGCCACATAAGTTTATAACTGAAAAAACATTGAAAAAAAAAAAGCTTTGAAGCGTAATAATAAAAGCAAAAAACAAGACCTCAAATGCATTAGTATTTTTCCAAATCACACATTTTTTTCATACTTGTGGTTGGCAGTGTAACATCTAACAGCATCTGCAAAACACTAAGTACTATTTGAACAGACCAAATGCTTAGGAAGGAAGCCAGAAAAATGTTCATAGCAAAATTTACCAGCCCTTAAATTTAATTACAAATCCAGAACTAAAACTGTGTTCAATGAAAATTTCACTGTGGTGAGTGCAGTAGAGATGGGTCTGAGCCAAGAGGGAGAAAAGAAGCAATTCCAGACCTCAGGAGCCTGGACATTGTTCTGAACTTCACGACTGTGGAACAGGGATGAAAGACCTGGACCTCAGCACCATTCAATTTGGAGAATTCAAAACCTCTGTCAATCACCATGGGTAGCCAAAGAGCATTTTCAGAGTCAGGGAACACGGGTGCCCTGCCTGCACCACCTCCCTCCCTCCCAGGGGTGTCACCTGCAGCTCCAATGGGGATTGCCAGGGACTCTGCAAATCTGAAATGTGGCAGTGCCACATGCACAGAGTGGGCAGACAAGTGAGATCTGGCACATACCAACAAATCCATGCTGACAAACTCTTTTAAAGCAGTCATGACCAACAAAAATCTGGCTTTTCCTGGCTCTTTCTTTTTCCATCACTCCAGTACCTGCCCACCTTCCACCCAGTGGTCAAGTCTATAAGGTTTGCAGTGACTTTGAGGAGGAGACTGGGATTTTTCATTTCTCCCTCTGACAGATCTCATGGATGTTTCACTGCCCAGTGTCTCCATCCAGAGAAGGTGAAAGAAGAAAATGAAAAAGCAGTGGCTGGCCCCTGTGCCCACAGCAGCTGATGAGCCTCAGCTGTGGATAGCACCAGGCACTGGTCATGTGCAGCCCTGTGGTGCAGAAATTCTGTCTCACAGGATAGATGCTCTTGTAGCTCTGCAACACTGTCTACATTTATTAAGTGAAATCACTGCCTGTTTTCTGCAGCATTAAAAGTGAGCTTGAGTACAATGTATTTATTGATCTCTACTAAACACACCCCGGGCTTCCCTCCAGCTTCCTCTCTCCTGTTTATTCAAGCAGAGCTCAAAGCACACACACACACACACCTGCATTCCCAGGACAGGCTGTGCCCCGTCCATGGAACAGGGGACCCAAAACTGCTGCCCCAGCCTCTGTGTTTCACCTCTCAGCAGTGGTGCACTCCCACACACAGTGGAGTTGAAATCACCAGGAGAGGAAGACATGAGCTGGTGATGGGACCACTGGGCAGGCAGGACACAGCTACTGGAACTGGCAGCAGGAAGAAATGGGTGTTGGACTCCTGGGATTAAAAGGAGAAGCACAGATGAGGAGGAGACTGATGGAGGTATCTCCACCACTTTCCCCGAGCTGGGTATCAGGAGGAGCAAGAGTCTTGCAGTAGGCACAGATGCCAGAAAGGACACCCCAGCACCAGGGTGGGGGGGACACAGCAGAGAAGCCCAGGCTCAGGCACAGCCCATAAGGCAGTGAATCCCACCTTGTTACTGCTCCCTGACACCCTGGGGACACACAGCAGAGAAATGATTTTAAATGGATTTATCCCCCTTTTCCAATTAGCATCATTTCCCCTCCTCCTCTCCCTCCGCCCTGCTGGAATCAATCCTTGTCCTGGCATTTTAAAGGGCAATGTGCACGTTTTATGGCTGTCCCCTATAAAACCATTCTACATGATAACACATCCAGCCCTTTATTAGGGACGTTTGGCAAGTTTATTGGCCAGACATTTTTCTGTGCTGACAGATGAGGTCCTGCCATCACTTCTCTGAGCAGAGAGGCCCTCTCCTGTCCCCTCCTCCCCTTTCCTGAGCTGTCCAACCCTGTGATGCCAGCAGCCCACAGACATCCTCAGTGCACCATCAGCCCTCCCGGGCAGTTGAAGTCCTCAGTGTCCTACATCTCACCTGCAACCAGGGGAGGAGCAGCAGCAGGGCCATCCCCGGGAACTAGAAGCATTTAATAACCCTCTGCTACAGCCACACCCACCAAAGACCTATTAACCCTTCATAGCCAGGGAAATGCTCTTTCCGCCCAGCACAGGCATCCAGAGGGGAAGCTTTCCACATCATTGGAGGACAACTCCTCACTTCCCTAGAGAAAGGCTGTGCCTTGAGGAGTTGGAAGGTTTTTAGGCATCTTGAGGGTAACTGCTCTCATTAGATACTAGAAAACCAACTGTTTTTGTAGTTTTGGGCACTGTGATGCTTTGCCCCACCCAACCCCAATCCCAAGGTCATCACAAACATGAGACCTCATTCCTGCAGCACTCCAAGATGAGATGAAGCTGGGACACAAGTTCAGCAGATGTTACATGGGGAACAGGGGCTTTGCTTGCCAAAAAAAGCCAGAACTGTGCTGCCAAAGCAGGTTTGTCTCAGCCTTCAGATGCTGACGCCACCGAGGCTGTGTCTGTGCCAGCTCCTCCTCCCTGTGAAGCTGGGAGGACTTGATGTAAAGCCAGCTGCAAGTTTTATTGTCCTGTGCTCACAGCTGTCCATGTGTGTAACAGTGAGAGAAAGGGTCAGCAGGGGTTTAATGGGGGTCAAGGATTAAGAACAGAGACTAAAATTTATCTGAGTGCTTACCTGGTGCTACCTCGCTGCACTCCAGGGCCACTGGCCACTGCTGAGGGGTCTGCTCCCCACACACCCAGCACAGCCAGAGGGGACACGTCCCTGGGAAAAGGGAACAAGTAAACCTCTGGTTCAGGTCATATCCCAGTGCAGCAGCTGTTGGGCAGTCACCTTCCTAGGTCAGATGGTCCTTGTCACCTTTCAAGTGCTTTGATAGCACGTTGCACATTAAAATGGGAAGCAAATACAAGGCCATGGTGTGATTCCCACCCTGCAGTGAGCCTCCCATGAATCTGTGGGCTTCCCTCACTGATCTTGACCCGTTGCTGCTGTTTAACTCTAGGCAGGGCCATCAGGAGAAGTGGTGGGCTCCCTGCACCTTCCAGCCCCCCTGCCCCGTGTTGGTTCACATCACATTCCCAGGCTGTGTTATTCTTAAGTGCTGTAAATCTCTCACTATTATTCTCCCACTTGATATAGTGAGCTGTGTCATTTTGAAAGGAAATACATAACAGTATATTAAAGAAATCATGGATCTCCTCATTCATGTTTAAAACAAATTTATTACAATGTAAGAAACCCTGAATAGCATGAATTTATTATAATGATTTAAGGCTCCTGGCACTTGAGTTAAAAATGTCTCTCAATAAATAACTTTCCCTTGAAAACACAGCAAATTAATATAGTTTACCATTTCCAAAGTTATATAAATCCAAGAGGCTTAAATCAACAGTACGCTGGATAAGATTACTGTTGCTCAGCCAGAGACCGGTATCGCAGCTCAAAGGGATGGAAAGAGTGGTGAAAAATGAATGGCTTTTTTTTTCTTTCTTTTTTTTGGTCACCTTTCTCTCCTTTCCACCACCCTAGGCTATGTCTGCTCTGTGAAAGTCAGGCTAATGTGAAACGGATGACAGCAGCTGTGGCCTTTGCACACAGGTATCATTAAAACAGAGCGGCTACTCCGCCACCAGACTCAACAAGCACCGCTCTGATATTTCCCCAAAGTGCCTCCAATACACACAGCACTGCTGCTTTCCATAGCAGTGTTTTAATTTGACTCCAACCCAGGAACTGAGATGTCTCCAGCTTGGCTGCCTCCAATCCTGCTGCAGTCTCCCAAGTCTAGAACTAACCTGGGGCTTTAAAAGACTGACCCTGGCCCCCGTGCAGGAATACACATGCATGAGGTAGGAAGGGAAGTGAAACCCCACATGTGGCTGTGGCCTTCAGTGGGACTGGCAGGTTTTTGCCTGGCCCAGAACTTGCTCTAAGAGCTGTCTGTGGAGTTCGGCAGCTGTTGGGGCAACAGTCTGTGCACATCTGTGAGTCCTGGGGAGCAGTGGTTTTGCTCAGCTGCATGAACAGCTGGGTGCCAGCTCACAGAGAAAAATTCTCACATTTTCTCCCTCCCCATGGACCTTCCTTCTCCACAGGCCACCCTGCAGGCAGCAGGAAGAGCTTGGCATCATCAGCTGAACAATCAGGCAGCCCTTCCCAGGCAGCCCTTTCCTCAGCAAGGTCCTCTATGGCTTTTTACTTTATGAAGGCCTAATTTTTTTCCTTTTACTGTCAGCATGTCAATTTTTTTCCACAACATGGGTGATGACTACTTTTTTAAACAAAGTACCGTACCGGTGACATTCTGACAGTGCCAATACAGCCAGAGTACACCCACCTGAGCTTTTCAACAGGGGAAGTTAGGGCTGTTAAGAGTCAGATTGACAGCCTCGGTAAATTGAAGTCCTCTGTTCAGCAGGCGACAAGGAGTTATTAGAAGCAGACAAGGCTTTCAGGTCATCCAGTCCATCTCCCACCCCACCTTTTAATTGTCTCTCTCACCCATGCTATAAATATCTGACTCTTCTCATCTTGTTTCCTCATTATGTCAATTATAGCAGTCCCTGATCATTTTTATTACTCCTCACTGAGATCTCTCCAATCTGCCAGTAAACTCTCTGGTAATGAGATCCCTGTGCTAAAGGCATGAGTGCAAATAGAGGGGCACCAGCTCCACTGACAAGGAGCCATTTCCTCTGCAATTCAGAGATGTCATCGCCTCCTCACCTGCAGCTCAAAAGTCTTGTGGTCTGTTTTTGTTGCTATCACCACCTTGTGCTTTGTTCACTCTTCCCCTTTTGAGAGTTTGTGTTGTCTGGGTCTCCCCCATCCCATCAAGAATGTGTCTGGCAGATTGTTTTCAAGGTGTTTGAGTTCACAGGTACTGCACCCGCAAGTTCGCGCTCCATCCCAAATTGGGTCCTGCAATCTTTCTCTTTCCTGCTTGGTATTTCTACTTCACATTATTCTTTCCTCCTCAACTCTTCTAAATTCAGCAGGGTCTCCTGGTTTCACTTCTTACAGAATTTCTGCTTCAAGAAACAGAACAATGATTTGAAGTACAACCAGACCAGGTACCCATCCCCCCAAAAAAGGAGCTCCTGAAAGTGGCAAGAAGGAAAGGCTGTGCAGAAATGAAGCCACATTGTTATCATTTCACATCAGCAGCACTCGAACTGGGCCTCCTGCTCTAGTGTAAACCCTTCAAGATGCATAAATGCTACAGAAAGTTCAGAAACAGGTCCTCCAAATCATCCAGGGGCTGGAAAAGACATTAGGACACAAGGTATAAAGGATGCCATCTCAACAAAGAGAGGGCTGGACCAGGAGTTTATCACTGCCTTTGGGGTACTCACAGTCTGGCAACACGGCAACTTTGCAATCTTGCTTCCAGAGGCACAACAAAGCCCAGCAGCTGGAAATTCAAGGTAGATAACCTCAGCCTCAAAATAAGGCAGTTTTGTAGCAGCAAGAATAATTTCATGCTGGAAGATTTTGACAAGGCACTTTAAAATTTCAATGCAACTTCCTCACACCCAACTCTAATTCGAGAATGAACTAGATTTTGTGTGTGACAATCCATCTTGTCCTTTCCTTCATTACCAGGTCTAGCAGAGGAGAGGAGTTCCCACGCTGCTCTTAATGCTCACAATACTCAACACTGTGTTTGGGCAAGTGCTTAAATCAAACCCATACTTCAAAGTATTACCATAGTGGCCAGTAAGCAACCAGGAAAAGTAACTTTTTTCAGCTTTTCACTTTCCTCTTGTCTGAAGACAGGAGGCCAGAAAGAATGAATTCAGACTGGTTATTGAATGCTCTGAGTGAAAATTATTTTGTTTTGCATACTCAGGATGACTCCTGAATTAAGGAAACTAGGCTCTCACTGCAGCTCATGGATTAGATTGTCTTCTGGGACCACCTGGGCATCTCTCACATCATGTATGTCAGGATTTCACCCCTCAGTGACATCTGAAAGTCTCCAGTTTAGCTCCCTAAAGCCTGAAATGACTGCTCCAAGCCTCAAAATACATGAAGTCTGAGAGCTCCAGCTTCTGTTCAGTGGGAATGTCTGGCCCATATGCTTTGGCTCTTACAGATTACAGTTCACAAATTGTTGGTGGATACTTGCAGCGCCTTCTGCTGTGGGCACTAATATAAGGCACAGCCCCTCAGAGATGTGGCACTGAACATCCCTCAGCACAGAACCCACAGCATGCTGTGGAGGGAGGTAAAGTGGCTTCCCCAGAGCTGGGAAACAAACCCAGGTCCCCACCAGCCCACCCTTTTCCTGCAATTGGGATGCTCTTCCACCCATTAACAAATGTGGGAGTCCTCAAGCCCAGGCCAAGTTGGGTTTCTTGCTCTTTTTTAGATGAATTCTGTTTTCAAACACCCTTGTCAGGGATCACCATGAAAGCTCTGCTACACAGCCATGCCAGAGGTGCTCAAGCTAGTTGTCTCTGAGCTACATGGAATCACAATATTGTAAAACATTTATTGTTGCTGTGAGCAGACAAGCCTTCAAATGATGCAGGGAGCTCTGGATCGGGAGAGGCATTTTCCAGAGGAAAGCCACCCAGTCAGAGCAAACTTGCTTGCTTCTGCTGGTTTAAATCACCTCATTCAATATTCTGTGTTGTCTTATGTAGCATGCAGTTATGTAAATTTATAAATCATACACTAATTAACACACAATTTCATAAATTTAGTAACAGTGAAAAAGGAGGTTTCTAACTAACCAGGCTGTGCTCTCTCCCCCACAGATGGTACAAATTCAAACACAGCCTGGAGGTCGTATTTGAGAAAATCTCTGCTGCAACTTTTACAGTTTAACCCCAGGCTCATGTGCACTTTCAAGAACTGTCTTTTGGATATCTCAGGCTCAATCTCTCTGAAGTGCAGCTAAGTCCCTTTGTCCCCTTCCTTAACACCAGGCCTCCACAGCTCATTGGATCACTGCAAATGTTATTGTTTTGTTCTGATTCTTTCTATATCCAGTCTCACATGCTTCAGTCATTTAAGTCACCATCCCTTGCTAGCAATTAAATTCAGCCCACACTCTGGGTTATACCCAGGCTCTGCATGATTGCTCTCCATGTGCTCTGGCCTCTCTGTCCAGATGCTCTAAAGGAGAGAGGCTAAAGGTAGGTCAAGGTAATTTCCTTCTTTCCCTCATTTGCCAAGCATCCATTGGACAGCAGTTCCCCAAATGCAGGAACATGACTAGGAAAAGGGTGTGGAGTCATACAGCTCTTATGGGAACCAGTGTTTGAAGACACTTCTCACTTTAGGATACAAGCACATGATTCTCCTTCATCAGCTTATTATAGTTTAACAACTCATCCCTGCCCTCTGGCTCACTCCCACTTCATCTCCACCTTTGGTCATCCTTTGGTACAGTTCTCTGCCTTGCATCTTTGTCCTTTTTTGCCTTCACCTCCATCCTTTCTTCCTTACGCTTTAATTCACTTTTTTGTCCCAAAGCATGGTGCTGGCTCTCCAATTCTCCTCTCCTTTGTATTTTGAGACCTCTCCCCTACTTCATGCTCCAAAGGAGGCCTTGCTCCTTCTCACAAGAAGACTTATGTCCTGGAGAGGAAGAGAAGGCTTAAGACTTAAGTTTTTCATGTAAAATCTTAGCAAATGAGGAGACTCACAACATACATGATGTGATGATGTGGGAAGTGGAACACATTGTCAATGGCAGTACTGACATCTGAGCTGGAAAAAAACAGAAGATAAGCCAAATAAAAGTCTGGAAGAATAAATTAAACTCCCAGATAATTTATTAGATTAAGACCTCACATACACATATAAATACGTGCTCAGAATGAGATTCAACAGCAAGACTGAAGAGGCTGGAAATTAAAAAGGTGTGATTATTACAGGTCTGTGATGTGCAAGGTGCACAAAAGCAGTAACTACACAAACAGCCAGCAAGTGTGTGTGCACAAACCACATGGAAAGGACACAAACTGAAGGCGTGGGTAGGAGCCTTAGCAGCAGTCATGTTACTCCACAAAGCCTCATGTAAAACACAGCCTGATGTGTAGCTGAAGGATATTCACTGGGAACACTCTGGACAAACAGTACAAGGCTGGACCAACTCCCCAGCAATAGCTCCCAATATAGAAGCTCAAACTTAAAAGGACATTGTCACGTCATTTCTTTTGCTAGTTTTAGTTTTGCATTTCCTCTACTGTTTTAGCAGATGGAAAACAATTCCCCTCCCAGTACCAACTACTGATTTTGTCCTTTCCTATTTGACAATCATTGATTTTTTTTTCTAAGGCTATAAATGTTTTAATAACTTCAACTTTGTAATGCCTCATGGCAAAATATCTTTGCTTGCACTGACTGCTAAACACTATTCCTAATGTACTGCTGATAACTAGAGCAAGAGCCAGCATTATAAAAAATTATTTTCCACAGGGTCTATGGAATTAATAGCTTTTGTTTCTTTTGTCCACATCTTACAGAGAGTTAAAGCATACAGCTCTTCACCCATCAGGCATTTCAACCACCTTTACGTTAGAAAACTTTGCTTCACAAAGGTGTGCCCCCTGTGTAGGTCTGACTGACAGAGAGCACCTTGAGCATAGAGCCCACAACCCTGACAGTGTCCTTTTAAAACGAGCTACAACCAAAAAATACAGACCCAAGCCAAAAGTCACCTTCAGAATTAGATTTTTTTATGGACTAAGTGATCATAAGGAATCATATAGCAGTAAAATATTGGCACCCACAAAAGAATCAACAGAATGTTCCCACAGAGTGTTCTCAACTGGGTACACAAAGGCACCTTTCAAGAAATATACATGTATTTTTTGCTGTTTTGAAAGGTCAGATAGCATTTATTAGAAAAGGCAATTAAAGTTTCAGTCAAACTGGAAAAGAGACGAGAAGCAATTGGACTGAAATCAGAGAACTGTTTCTCTATAAATGCCAACACTTAAAACACAAAAAAAGCTGAAAAAAACACCATAAAACAATCCCAAACCCTAAGATCTATGTGACAGTTATCCCCAAGTTTCCTGCTGGTCCTTGTACATTTTTCTCTTCTTTCTCCTCCTTCTTCCTGCCCTCTTTAAGCAGCAGACTACTCAGCCAACAGAATGAGAAAACTTATGTCTCCACCTGTTCTGCTTGGGCCAGGGTACTGAATACATCTTTGGGGCTCTTAGCAGAAACCCAAGCCTTCACAGGCTCAGGGAGTAGAAGAAGAGGGACATTGAACAGCAGATGGACATATTCCAAAAAACTGTAACACTTCACTAAAAGCAGGACAGACCATGCAAGGACTTTCCACAGTAGTAATTTTCTAGTCCAGCAATGCTGCTTCCCTCCTTTAAACTCCTCCAAGCAGCTTTTAAAATTCAGCTGGGATGCACAGAAATGGTATCACCTAATTTGTGATTAAGACTGGGCCGGAATGAAGCAGCCCAGAGTAACCTGAGGTTCTTCTTCCCCTTCACCCTCCTTTTGTTTCACTGACAGAGGAGCACGGTGCTGCCAGGGGCTGTGGTGCTCTTGTCTGAGATCCACCTCGCAGAGCATCACACACTGAACAGGAGCAGCGTGGGGAGGCAGGCAGCAGCCATACCCCAAGCATTGGTACAGCAACTCAGCCCAGCCGTTAAGATAAGCAGGGTTGCCTAAAGAGACTGTCTGAAAAGCAGTACTGGCCCATGAAGTGGTGTTTGGGAGCAAATGGCCTAGAACTTGCCTATACTGGATCAATTCTACCTTTCCCTCGCTGCAATTTTACTGTGCAAAATGAGTATTTTAGTCTCATATTTCTAGGAACACATGCCGGTGGCTACTGTTACAATAAAATATGAACACTGCATTGTGGAGAAAATGACCATTAATCCTGTAATGTGCAGTCATTTTTACCAATTCGGCACATTTCTTTAAATAACCAAGTACATGCAGTAGATGGAAATGCATTTAAATAAACTGAAATAGATACAGCATGAATAATTAAAGCTGGCAGGAAAGTGTGCATTGCGAGCTGCTAGTGGAAATAATTACTGATTTGTCTTATTTACAATGGAGACTGGATGCAGGATCAAAATAGTGCAAGTTAGTGAAAATGTCTTAAGACTTATCTTATACTAGCACTACTGTGTATTTCATCTTGAAAAGTACATCAAATAGGTTTTGAATCTCTACAATGTCTGACTCTGTTCTGCTATTTCAGGGTTATGTTACCCAGCACATAAACTCTGTCAAATAGCACTGATTTAAAGAGGAGTATAATTCAAACCTGTGCCTAGTACATCAATCTGCAACATCATCTATTAACATTATCAGACACTGTAGAGTTGAGCTTACGATATATCCCCTAAAAACTCAGCATGTTAAATATCAGAATGTTGAAGGAAAATGTAGATCATAAAATCAGTGAAAAAGTACTAAAGTGCTTGTACGTTTATAATATGCCAGGTTTTAAACAGACTTGTTTAATTAGAAAATAATCTACTTTGAACATGCTGGTTCTTGAATGTTAGGCAGTTCTTGCAAACTGCTTTAGAGCCAAAAAAATCGATAATGATATATACTTCCGATATAAGGCTGGCAAAACTGTGACTTCAATCTATTAGAAAATGTTGTAGATTTTAAAAAAAGCTATTTTAAATTGATTACTTGGCACATGAAAGGCTTAGGAAAAAAAGTTACCACTTTCTGATTGGCCTATCCCAACAATATACTTGCATCATGATTACTAAATCCAAAATGAATCTGGATGCTAATTAGCTATGTTTTAGAAGAGGGAAAACAAGCCGTGATCACTCAAAGAATTTAAGAGTGGCTGTAGACCAAGGAGTTGTGTCAAATGAAGAAGATCTCCTCGAGGAGCCGGCTCTCCTCCAGCTCATCTGCTCTGCTCCTGGGGCTGCAAGGGGTTTGGCACCAAGACGAGGACAGCCTGTGGCTTGAACAGCAGCCTCTGTGCACATTGTTCCTGTCACAAGGTCCTCGGCAGAGGTGCCCCGGGGCTGATATTGGGTTCATAGATTCCACCAGGTCAAGGAGAGAGGCTTCGTACCTACAGAAACATAGAGAGAAAACACAGCTCCATTAAGAGCACGGCACCATCCAAGAATTGAATCCAGCATTCCTGCCTCCATAAATCAGACTAGACCTAGATTTGTCTGACAGGGGCCACTGGCACAGAACAAATTTTGCTGTATGGACTCCTGTCAGTAATGACAACACAGAGGTACAGAAAAAGAGGCAAGCAAAGCATGGGTGCTCAGGCTATTTTAGGCTGTTTCATCAGCTTCTCCATTTGAGGTGTGTAATGCCTTAGTTGCACTCTGGAGACTAAACACAGACCTCAAGGAGATGACAGCCAAATACACCAAACAGGTACAAGGAAGACCCAGCCAGTAATGGTAAAGTGACTTATACACATATTGCACTTTTTTTTTTTTTTCTTTTTGGAATAGACCTCTACACTTGATTTAGATTCTCAGGCATTTGAAAACAGCAGGAGACTTTATTATTATTGCCACAAACTACATGTGCTTCCTGTAAATCTCTGTGTACTATATGGAGTCTGTCTGGTGGAAGCACTGAAGGACTAGAATCTAAGCAAGGCAATACAAAATCAACACTTGAGGCACCAAGAGAAAAGGCAAAGGTGCTAAGCATCACTCAGACTGTCCTTTAAGTCCAAGTGCAGACATGGGGGAAGGTTGCAAGTCAATGTTATCTGATAATGTGCACTGAATAATGGCAGATACTTCAGACAGGGACTTTCTATTAATATTCACAGGAGACAAGACCTGATCTAAATACCAGCACAGGATTGATCATTACAATATATTTCCTCCTGTCCAATTTTAAATGTCTTAAACAATACCATTTCCACTCCTTCCCCAGGGAGACTCTTCTCCAGTGATCTCTCAGTGATACATAAGAGATATTGCTCCAGAATTTTACCCAAAAGTCCCCTTTGTTCTGTGGTCTTGTTAGCACCAACCTATCTCATATTCCCAACCCTGAAGTAATTCATACATTCAAAGATTTTCATGCACAAAACATTATTCACATTATTCAGCCAAATGAAGCTATCAGCACAGGTGATTGGATCCATAGGGTACCTCTCTTGTAAGCAAAAGGAGTTCATCCATAGCATGAGGAAGCATATCAAGCCATTCTTTGCTTTGAGAAAAGCCTCTGATTCTTCTTTCACAACTGTAGGAACCTAGAAAGACTAAGCAACTAATACAGCTGGGGAGGTTTCTCAACTCAGATGGGATGAAAAATTCTTAAGAACCAATGTTTACAACAGTTTATGTATGTAAGAGATTACCAGTGGCCAATGTACCTCCTTAAGGGAGACCTCCACCTGTGCTGTCCAACTGCTTTGTGCAGCAGCAGCAGGTAAATGGTTTTACTTCCCGGAACTAGCCACGCCATGAAAAACACCATTCTTTATCTCCACAAATAAGTTCTACGTCCCATCCGTCATCAGAACGTTGTCACAGAATCATTTAGACTGGAAAAGACCTCCAAGGGCGTTGGGTCCAGCCTTTGACCAGTCATTGCCCTGCCAACCAGACCACAGCACCGAGTGCCACATTCAGTCATTTCTTGGAACCCACCAGGGGTGGTGGCTCCATCACCTTCCTGGGAAGCCCATTCCTTGACATGACAGAGTAACTCACATGTCTGAGACACAGAACTACTCCCTCAGCTCAAAGGAGTTAGCAGTGGTACTGATGGGTTAATACTGATGGTAATGGTGACTAATGAAGTTATGCTATAAAAACTTTTATTTCCTTCAATTTTTATAATTTCTTCCAATCTGATGGTCAGTGTCGTTTCTAATACAGTCTGACTTGACATTGCTGAAAAAATACAACTTTCGTTTCAATTGTATTTTGCTTGTGGCTAACTTTAAGCAAATGTGGTGTCTTTCAGCTACCCTAACCAAAAAGTTCAGAAAGACATGGAGTTTTGGGTAGCCAAACCAGATCATTTTAGAGAAATATGTTGTTTGTACTAGCATTCAGAAAGTACCCTTTAAAAACTGGAACTCCTTAGAGATATCTCCAACATAAAATGGAATAAGCTGCACTGATAGCAAGAACTAGCACAGAGATATATAAGACTTTTCACATGGAGAAAGTTTAGGACTAGACTCTGTATAGATACACACACATGGTTTGAACCCCAAAGAAACCCAGTTAACACATACACTGCTTTCATTAGCCACACCTAAAACTTCTTTTTAGATTAATCTAGTCTAGCATACAAATGCTTATCTCCTCTGACGCTAGTGCTATCATAAAATTTCAATTTCTCCAGCAGCCACATTCAATCACAGATTAAGCAGGGGAAACCAAACCAGCCACTGCATTTACAGCAAACGTGCAGGCCCTAGATTTCAGCAGTACCTTCGAGTTCATTTCTTCTGCAAGTTTATCTAAGTTTTACAGCATTTCTGCTATCAGGAAGGCTAAATGATTTGGCAGATTACAAGTGCAGCAAATAGCAAAGATTATGTAAAAGACCAGGTGTTGTAAATCAGTCTATTTGACACCACAGTTATATATGCAATAAAGTGAATGAACTCTGCTAACAGAGTGCTATCTGATAAAGAGAATGCTCCTTGCAGGTATTTAGTGTTTAATCCCAGGATAATGGTTTGCCCTGGTTTG
>VZTN01026763.1:0-27708 GCA_013400515.1 Erpornis zantholeuca | reverse complement strand
GTACAGCTAGGTCAGAGCAGAACTGGTCAGGCAGTGCATATTGCTGGGACAGCATTCCCTTCACCTCCTCTGTACTACTTAAATAGGCTGCTAGAAATTTGTCTCCTCAGCCACTAAAAGCCTTTTGGAAATTTTATTAGAAACTCTCAGCACTGGCACTTAATTATAGAAGTATGTAGTAGAGTTTATAAACTCTTAATGTAAGAAGAGTTTAGTAGTCTATCACTAAGATAAAGGAAGCATCATAAACCATTTTGATTCAGAACAAATAATTAAGCATTCACATTTTAAAAAAGAAAACAAAAATAAACACAAGATGGCACAGACCCAAATCCCTCTCTCCACAGTGTTTCTTTTTCACTGCTCATGCAGCAGAAATACAGCTCTCTGAACACCTATAGGTACATCTTACTTTTCCCCATGTTTCCAAACTGAATGGGAAGGAAGGCTTTCCCATTTTTTTGATGAACACACAAATGTGGCTGACACTCTGGGAAACATAAGACCACTTATGCCCAGGGTGGTTGGTGAGAAATCACCTGAAACCACTTGGTATTCCTTCTGATAAAACCTACAGGGCAATCAGAGCTGAGACAGCCCCACAATGTACAGTACCAAAAAAATGGTCAGATTATGCAAGAGTGATGCACAGAACTCATAACTGTGCAGGGTATTAGAAAGAACACTGCTGTTGAAGGCAACCACAAAGCCTACCTGCCTCAATTGCCTGAACAGTGATGTTTATTTATTTAGACATTTGGGATATGCCAATGGATTTTTAATGTTTATCTACTTCCCACTGCTGGTAAAATATATTATATTATATTTCTCACATGCTGTCCAATTTTTAAACTACACTATTTTATTTTCATATCATGCAGTCCCATTTAGCTAATAACATCATTTGTTCCTTCCTGAAAAAAACAGCACAACTTCAACAAGTTTGATTTTCGGAGGAACGGGAATCTCCTTATGAGGCAAAATAACTAAACTTATTAGAGTCATAAATACTCTGGCAGTAATATATATATATATATTTCTTTAAACAAGCAGTGTCAGATATTATTTGTTCACTATATTTAAAGACGTCTTTTCATTTACAATCTCTGAAAATTTATTCTTCAACCATAAACATGTAGAAAACACATGGAATGTCTCCTTGCAAGGTGATGGCATTTCAACAAAGCATACTGGCAATATGGTTTTGTAGCTGTATAGGCTTACTTTATTTAACTGTATATACCAGAGGAAATAAAAAGGTTTATTTTTATACTACTGCTTATATTTTCGGCATAAAGTTCAAAGTGATTTACTAATGTTACATGAATTGCCTTTGAATTACGGTACAGTATTGTGCCTAAGTACAAAGCCTAACACTATTTTGTATTCATAAAACACCACCTGCCCCCAAGCACTTTACAAATGCTAAATACAGCTAAAAACACATTCAAGGGGTAGGGAACAGACCCATTTTACAGAAAATTAAACAGTTTATTGTTATGATAAAGCAAATATCAAATCGCTGTTTGACTGGAACAAACAGGGCAAATAACAGCAGAGAAAAAACAGATGCACATAAGAGGTGGCCTGAGCAGTCCAAGTACCTGAAACCTGCAGACACCACACTAATGATACATCCTCGGGTTATCCCACACCCAAGCAAACCCAAGCTCTCCAGGTGACGGAAGAACTCAACCCAAATTAAAGGGTCCTAAGCACTTTCCGCCACCTTTATTCTGGCATCCAAAATTACAGCATAATGTAATTTTGATGAGAGATTATCTCCATGTCTTGTCCTTTCAACATCCATGTACCAACCCATTGTCCATAAATTTGCCTAATTGTTTTTTCAACCTGCAGCTTCCACAACATCCTGTGACAGCAAGCTCAGGACGTCCACTGCTATTGACAGACATACTTTTGTTTTCTGCTTTAATATCTTGCTAGTGTTGTCAAGCACTTTTTTTAAGAACTGACTGCAGTTAGGCTCTTTCACACAGTGGAATCTGGTAAAAAACACATTCAACTTAACCACCACCTTCACAGTTTTGCACCCCTGATCATTTTCTCAATCTTTTCCTATCCAAAGCCACTACTTCTTGGTCTCTCCTTAAATGGCAACTGCTTTATCTTGCTGATCAAATTACTCGTTTTGTGTACCATTAATAGCCTCCACTACATCCTTCTTGAGAGGCAAAGACCAACTGGAATCAAAACATGGGTACAGCAAGACCTATGTATCCACAATCTGTAGAGAAATTCCAGAAAGCTTTGAACTCCACAAACCCTCACCACCTGCTCTGAGTTCAGTATCATGTAGGCATGGTGTTGATGACTCTTCCCCAGATAAATTACAGTTTCACTCACTCAGTTTTGATGCCTTTTTGGAGTTGTTTGCTACTGACATATCATTGGACTATCTGAAAGAATCAGTATCACACATAAATTTATTACATCACCCAGGAGATTTTGCTTTTCACTTTTCACTCCAGGTCACTGATGAACAACCAGCCCAGTGGGTTCCTGGGGGCTGCCTCTGCTAACTCTAAAAAATGAACATTAAATCACTTTTCTTACTATCATTTAACCACTAGTAAATCCATAGAAGGAACTGTCCTCCAACCCTACAGAAACCTCATTTCTTTAACAGCTTTTGGTGTGGAACCTTGGCAAAAGCCTTTTGAAAATCCATAGGCCTGAGCTGATACCTCAGATTCTTTCTTCCCCACCCCCTGCTCTGTGAGAATAATCCGAGTTTTAACCAGCAGGATATTTGGCCCAGGAAACCTAAGGTGAATATGTCAGTAAACATTAGAGGCTGGGTGGGTAGGAAATGAAAGCTGAGAAAGAAGCTGACTTTGCAGTCATTCCCCTCAAAAGGGCATGCATCTTGTCTTTCATGTGTGAACTGCACCTTCAGTGACCAAAACACATCCTGGGGGGATATTCCCATGTACTGAATGTCAAGACACCAAAACAGAAAAAAACCAACACAGTGAAGGGCAATTCATGAGGCTGAAACACCAAGAGAAGGAACAAGATTAAATTGAGAAGGAGAGAAAGGGACTCTGAGAGCCTGAGATTCCCATTTTCCTTTCAAGCAGGCTGGAACTCACAGCAGATACTTCACTGTGGGATACAGGAGGAGGCAAATTTAACAGTTCTATACATGTATTTTATCCAACTCCAGGTGGAGACACACTTTTCACCTGTAACAGGTCTGTATCTTCCAAAAGCATTTCAGAGTTTCTTAATTCTTAGAGAAAAAGATCAGACTGCAGAATATTTCAAAGCAATTAAAAAAAGATCTGAGACTTTTATTTAAAATATATCACACAATGTAAAACAGAATATATTTATACAGTGTCCTCAGCAAGAGCCTCCTGGAGTGCTGTAAAACCCACACCCACGTAATAGAGAGCTTACACTATCAGAGACTTTTAGAGAGCTCTCCGAGGCAGTATTCACAGAATCATAACCTAGAGAAGGAAAAGACTTATTAGATCATCCAGCCCTCTCCCTGCTGACAGAACTGCTCCCTACAGTGTGCTTCCTCACATTTGTTGCTAACAATCAGCCTCTCGCTACTCTCCTTGGGAAGCCATTCCACAGCCAAATATATCTCATGCTATCATTACCATTATTACTTATTTATGGGCCACGGTATAACCTAAAGGGCCTTGATCAGGATCAGGGGGACCAACTCTAGTACCACTTGTAAGAGCACTCCTCTCTCCAAAAGAGCACACAGTCAAAAGAGATAAGTCAAAGCCCAGTGGGAAACATATAACATGCCATTAAGGAGAACAGAATAGTATGGGAAGTGCCACAAATGTTCCATGAATTTTTGCTTCAGAGTTTGGTGGGAGGGAAGGGTATGTGTCACGAATAAGAACACGTTTCTGATAGTCACCTAGAGATAAACAAAGAGGATTTTCTTCCTCCAAACTTCACCCGATTAATTATGGCTAAAGATCTGGCATGGTACTGAGAAATTCATCTTCTTTTTTTAGTGCAAATACACCTTAAGTATTTAAAAAACGTTACATTTTTCTGTTCTGCTCCAGTCTCAGTCAACATTTATCTGAGCCACACGTATTTTAATCTTCTCTCATAAATCAATACCTCCAGCACTGCAACAGATTTTGCCACTCTCCTTCCATCTTTGACAATTTTTTTCCAGTAAGCAATCATCTAGAAATAAGCACCATATCCCCTGGAGGGGCTGCACAGAAACAGAGAGGAGATCAGCTCCCTCCAGCACTCACGCAATGCTTGTCTGTGCACAGTCAGCCTTTCTGCTGCTGCATTCTTGCTCCACAGGTCCCTCCCCTTACCTGTAGGTCTTGCAGAGCAGTGAATTCAATGCCTCGTTTTCTGGGGTTACTAACAATTATCACCAAATCTTGTGGAAAGTAGCATCAGAGATTACAGCCTTTGCACAGGAGAATATGGAGGGAAGCAGCAGAACTGAGTATCACACCTTTGCTAACTGAAATGTGCTGTGATTGGCAGTGTTCTGGGATGAGCCTCCCTCCCCAGCATGGTAAACAGCAGTTAAGAGCTAAAGAGGACTGGGGCTTGAAAGAGGCTGAGGACTCTGGTTTGCCCCTGGCCTTTTGCCAACCAAGCAGTGCCAGTGCTCTAAAGGACACCAGATCCAGCAACAGCATCTCAAAAAACTTGTGCCCTAAGGTAGGGCTGATAAAGAGATTTTTTTTTTTTCCCCCAGTTTGCACCCTGGCTTCACCTGTGATAGCACCCAAGCAGCTGTCATTACTGAAACAAGAGTTACTGCTGCTCTCATTCCTCCTTGCTACACGAGCAGGACATTTTCACTTACCCGCTCATCAGAGACCAACACCTGCTTTGCTCACCTTTCCACACTCCCATCTCAATGCTCACAATCTTCAGTTATCCTACCTCTTTGCTCCTGGTAACTCAGCTTTTGTTATTCCCCCATTCAACTCAGACCCGCTGCCATGTTACCAACCTGTCAAATACAATTGAAAGTGCTGCTTCATTGTTTTTGTCTCTGTGTGTTTTTAGTAGCTAAATACTAACTAACTAACTAACTAACTAACTAACTAACTAACTAACTGACTAATTAACTAACTAACTAACTAACTATCTAATGACCAAGAATAAGAAACACCACAGATCATTTCTTTTAAGGTATGGCTGCTGGCTGCAGCTGAATTGGCATAACTGAGGTTGTAATAATTCTGGAAGGGGATGGGTGAACAATGACATGAGCGCTGGGAAGTAAAGAAACCTTTTAAATCAGACCTGCCAGTGACAGAAGAATAATTTAGAATGTAAGTTTTTGTACAAAAGAGAGAAATTACAGAACAAGGGAAGTACTTGAGTTTAACAACCACCTTCTGCAATCACTCTGTTTGTATTGTCCTTCTCTCCCCTCCCACATACCCGTTTCTGTGTCATCAAGTCTTAAAGCTCTTCAGATCAGAAAATGAACCTTGGTGTATGTACAGCACCTGGGGCCCTGATTCTGCTGTGATATTACATAATAACTTTGCACTTCAGAGCACGCTTAGCTTTTATTCCCTTTAAGCACTCTGTCATCACAGCGTATCTTCAGCAAGATCTTCACTCTTTATTGTTCTGGGCCAAAACTAAGCTGTCATAATCTTTTCTGCCATACTTCATCCTGCTACATCTCCTGCCTTAACAGCCTTTCTTTTCAATTTTTTACTCTTACAAGTTTGTCCCCAAGCATCCTTTCCCTCAAAGCAAACTCTAATTCAATGCATCATCTTCAAAATTGTGTCTTTTCTTTTATAATGTACTAAAGCCTCTGACAAAGGGTTGCATATGTAAGTCACCGTACAATCCTGCACCTCCTCTCTGCCAGTCTCAGTGCTGCTCCTTAGTTTTGACTTCTTTTCCCCTTTCATCACTTCCTCCTAGCACAGTTTCAGCAAAGCTGGAACTACCTCTCCCTAGAACTTCGTGGGTATTAAATAACTACAAAACAATTTTAAGGAGCATGGCTTAGGGAAAAAAGAACCCCATCACATACAGCCTGCAAAGTCTATCACCATTTAAATGAATTAGCAACCTGTCTTTTTCGCAAGCTCAGTCCAAATTCCCACCCTGCCCGATAATAAATCAACTTTGTGCTTCAGTTGTACAGTCATTGGGAGATCTGCATAGTTTTAGGTCAAGCATTTATAACCATTTTATGATTCCAAAGTTTCTTACCTTGTCATTTAGTTACTGAACTGTGAGCTTTCACTGACTTTCTAACCATTGTGGCAAGAACTGCAAGTAGCTGTGCAAGATTTAAAACCTCACTGAACAGAGGAGCAAAATCAGACTGCAGTAATTTTAAGTACATATTGGGGTGGAATCGTGACCCTATGGAAGCCAATGGAAGTTCTGACACCATTTCACTGGGGTTAGCTTTCTTCCCTGCCATTTCTTGTGCTGGGGTGAATAAGTATTGCAAGCTCTCTATTTTATACTCTGGAAATAAGAATGCTTGGAAATAGTTTATTTTACCATTCTATTTTTCTTTTTTTTTTTTTTTCTTCCCTATCCTGGTAAAATATTTTACATACATAGTCAATTGCTGTACCTAAACAGCAATTCTTGTGGTTCTGCATGATCCTTCCTCTCCTGCTTGTCAGCTTAATTTCTTCTGCTGCGGCATGGAGTGTGTCATAGCAAATCTAGCACTCAAATTCTTCTGTTTCTTAATTATCTCTGCCCTGTCAGCTATATCAGTGAAAACAAGTTGGCATTAGTCAATTCAGATACAAGCAAACATCAAGTTGTGATAATACAGAGTCCTGCATTACTGTCATTATGGAAAAAGCTGTTTCAGGGAGACTTAAAAAATTAAATAAGCCCAGCACTTCTAAATGGCCAAAAACCTAAGAATATCTAAATTATTCTTCAATATCTTAATCATCCTGGAGAATCATGATCTTATTTAATGGCCATTTTAAATGAAAGGTTTGCTGCTCTGCACAGTTACCACTTCCTTTCTAATTGTGAATTAAAGTATAATTTAGGGTGGCTGTATGCCAACTGGACTAGAAAAATTTAGACAGTAACTCTGGTGGAAAGCGGGGGGGGGGAAGCAGTTACATTTCTTTAAGTAATAGAAAATCACTCACCAAGTTGTACTTTAAAACAAAACACTAGAGCTTTAACTTGACAAACTGACTTGAATTAAACCACAGAAAAAAGTGCTTGCACTGTAAATCTTACAGGGCAAAAGTGATGGTAGGTTATCATTCTGTTTATTAGTATGCACTTTGGAGAGTTCAGGGCAAGTATGGATACGCATTTCTTCCATTTTATGCCGCACATTACTGAAAACACATTCCTCATAAATAATTCATAAATGCATTGTCTGAAATTTCAGATTCCAAAAATACAACACCATTTTCAACTTTATGGTTGCTTGGTCTTCAAAACAGAAACAGACAATTGGATGGATGGACTTCACAAACCTGATAAGAACCCATCAGTCAGAATTACACTCCAGAGGTAAATGCAAACATCTCCCAGCCTCTGATCCCTGGAAGCAAGGCCATGATGATAGACCCTGTGCTTGTGCTACTAGTCCCTTGGTAGGAAACAGAGAGAAAAAGGAAAGGGCAGAAGTAACCACACAGTGAGGTGTGATATAGAGTTAGTAAGTTGAAATTGGGTAGAAATCCAGAGGAATTTAAATTTAAATTTAAGGTATATTAACAGTCAAAATACAAAGCTTGTCTTGCAAAAAGCCCATTTTTCAGACCAGACTGCACTACAAATTTGAACTCTGCTTGTTGTTCTCAGCTTTTAATTGGTATCACATTGTTTATGACATAGTAACTGGCATAATATTTATGTCAGCTATGCTAGCATGAGAGAGGTGAATAGGTTCTTGCAGTTCATTTAAAGTCTAATTCCTGCAGGGAGCAGAGTGACCACAACACACACAGAAGAAACTGAAGTATGCTTCATAAGCTAGAGTGCTTACGGTTTATATACACTGTGATCTTGCTGACATTATGTATGTAGCTTACACTCACTTGCTTTTTGATCTTCATACCATGCTCAGAAGCCTGACATCAGATAGCAACTGCTTTTCAGCTAGATTTGCATTCACTTGCTCTGTTCTGCTCACCTCCCAGTGACAGGCACACACAATTTTGGGTACCTTATCTAGAGAAACCCTTGGTACCCAGCTCCTAACAGAACAACAGCCCATGATCTCCCTATGCACCAGCTCTTTGTATGAACTCATTCCCTCCAATTTGCCTAAGAACAAACATTGCAACTGAGCTCAAATACTTGGCATCCCAACACACTGACTGCTTGGGTGCAGACCATATGTGAAAAAACAACGCTCTCATAAAAATTGTATTCCAGTATCCAACTGCTGTAAAACTTCCCACTCAGTGCTCCAGCGTGGAAAGACTGGGACTATCTGTCACTCTATTCATTTCCAGGTGTGCTGAACTCTCTGGGGTAATATTTAAATCAGCTGAGATTTCATACATCAAAGATGAGGATACATAATTCAAGAGGAGCCACTGAGATAAAACAGTAGCTGTAAAAAATACGGCATGTTGGTGGTGCCTGGTTTAGCATGTCAAAGAGGGGCCACTGCTGGCAAGGAGCCGCATGCCGCCGGCACCGGAGCAGGTCGTGTGGCAGAGCAGGCACAGCCGCTGTAAGCTTCACAGGGACACAGCCACCAAGCAGGTCTGACACTGTGCAAGTACCGGGTTGTAAGGCACCCTACAGAAAAAAACAGCTGTGAGGCACGGAGCACGAGGCACTCAGGCCTGGTGTCCCTTGGCTATAGTCATCACACGCTAACAACCTCTTTCAAAAACTTTACACAGGTGGTAGGTGTCCCACTGAGATAAATTACCTACTTTCAGCTGCTGAACAGATGGGCAGGGAAGTGAAATTTTAGTTTGTTCATTCCCAGCAGTAACTAGCAGAGATGATCTCGGCTGCTGCAGGATTACTTTTCGATAACCACACACCTGTGAACAGTCCATGATTCCGTTAGAAACTACATAAGGTCATTAATACACTACAAAATAAGGCAGGGCACTTAACAGCTCAAGAAACTGATGCTAACTCTCTCATTCCCATATTCTTCAGAATATACTCTAGGCTGAGAGAAGCCAGAAAGTGTACAGAGAGGGACCTCAACAGGCAGGAGAAATGGGTTTGCGAGCATCTCACAACATGCAACAACAGGAAATTCCTGGTCCTGTACTTGGGGAGGAATAAGGCACCAGCACATGGCAGGTTTGACGGGCTGGAAAGCAGCTTTGCAGAGAAGGACCAGGATCCTTGTTCTGGTACACAAAAACCCTGAACAGAAGCCAGCAAAGTTCAGAACTGCTGGAAGGTCGAGGGAGTTGATCCTCCTTTTCAGCTCAGCACTGGTGGGACACAGCTGGAGTGCTGTGTCCTGTGCTGGACTCTCCAGTATAAGAGACGTGAACACAATGAAGATTTAAGGCTTCGATGTATCTGACACAAAATGTGAGAAAGCTGGGACTGTTCAACCTGGAGCAAATGCAGCTCAGTGCATATACTCACCAATGGGTATAAATACTTGATATTGGAAGGAAAAAGATGGAGACAGGCTCTTCTCTAAGTGCCCAGTGAAAGGACAAGAGATAATGGGCACAAATTGAAATACAAGAAATTCCATTCAAATGGAAGAAAAAGCTTTTCCTGCTATGTAGGTGGTTGAACATTGGCACAGACTGCCCAGAGAGGTTGGTCATCAACACAGACTGACCAAAAGGGCAAAAGACTGACTACCAAGGGCTGGATGCTGTCCTACGCATGTAGTGCAGGCATGATACAAACAGGGAAGCTTAAAATACCAGTGCCTGCAAACCAGGAATCTCTAGAAACCAATCCAAACATTAACCAAGGACTTCTGCCCAGAAAGGTTTGCAACTCATGAAAACCAGGATTATGGGAAACCTGATGATATATTTAAACAAGGGGTTTCCCTCCCTTTCCCACCTACTTCATCAAATCACTTGCAACTATTCACATGGAAATTTTTCATAGAGTAGCCCAAATATCACACACTTTTTTTTTTCTTTTTTAATAAGATGGTAATAGCCACACTGTAAAAAACTTAACAAAAAGTAGTTTTAGTATCTGCCCTTTAAGCTTGCAAATATTTTCCTGGCAGAAGTCCTGAGCTAACTTTACAGGAAACAGAACTTAAAAAAAAAAAAAAAAATACACTACAAAATGAATGTGACCCAGGGACTTACCCTTCTATGCAACAACATGATCAGAGTGCACAGAGACAGTGAAGTCCGCAGGGCGTGAAATTAAAATTTTCACACAGATACAATGAAGTAATGATACAATGTTACAACCTTGGCACAAAAATCTTCTGGTTTCAGTAAAGTCAATGTCATGTGATGTTACGGTTTGTGCACTGGTAGAAAGGGTCTGCTGCTAAAAAGTTCATAACAAAACAGAAGAAGCAAAAGCAAGAAAATTGTACAGCTAATTACAATAGTCCTGTATATTCTAGTGATCCAGACATCCCTTAAGATGCTCATCACAGTCAAATCTTAGCTGTCAGTGTAGGATGAGTTAAGAAAACACACTTTTCCTTCATGTCTAGAAATCTAGATGCTGAGAGGCCATTAGGAGATAAGAAAAAGATTGGCAAGGAAGGGGGAGGGAGAGAACAACTCTCTTATGAGGTTGGTTTGTTGCCTACAAACGAGGTATGCAGGTTCAAAATTCCAAGCATATGGATAAGAACAGGGATGCACAGAGCAATTAACAGAGTCAAGCAGAAGCTGGGATGAGCAGCAGCTGGAGCACTGTTAAAGTCCTTCTAGGAATTGCTTCACCTGTTACAGTAAAAAGAAAACGCAGTGCTGGAAGAACACCGGCTCCTCAGCAAGGACAAGGTCATTGGAACAAGAGAGGAGCATGAAAAACTCTGGGCAGAACCAGGCACAGGGGCACTGACACTTTAGAAGACTGTCCCAGAGTGGACACCTGCAAAGCAAGCAACCTTCATACTGCAGATACAGCAACACAGTCCCACAGGAAATCACCAGATAATCTGCAGGGAGCTGGAAGCATTTTATTTCTAAGAGTATGGATAAGTCTCTCATAAATCATAAAGTTGCTTGTACATTAGGATGTTTCACAGAAACCCAACAGACTGACTGACATGCATGTGTTCTTTAAAATATATTTACAGGCCTGAACTATGGGTGGGAAGAATCAGAATTCAGTAATCCTGCTCATCTCAAACACAATTTTGTGATCGCAGGCACAGAAGTTAATGCATGTAAGAACTATTGGCAATGAATTGCTAGTAACCCTTCTGGAAATGTAACAGAGAAGGTCAGTCTAACAGTGCAAAGGTCATTCCTTACAAGACATGCTTCTTATCCTACTGATCCAAGACGGAACACATAGAGAAACACACAGCCAAATGTGACTTAATAAAAACTTCAAGTCTTCAGCTTATTAATTTTTTTTTAAATTTTTCTCATTTCATTCCAGTGATTTCATTAGGTTAGACTTCTTCATCTTTATTATAAAATAATCAGAACTGAAATGTTTCAATAAACACAATTTCTGTTTTAAGTAGTAAAAGATGATTCAACGCAGATGAAGCAAAAACGAAAGTTAAAAGTACAATGGCAGCAGAGGCTTTGAGAATATACTTTAAAAGCTGTTAAATACATAAATTATGTATTAGTACTCTAAAATGTCTTTGATTGTTTTTTACAGAAAAAAAAGAACTGTATCAACATTTTTTTTCCTCTGAATAATATAATAGTTAGGGTCAGAAGGGACTTTTAAAGGTCATCCAGTCCAATCCCCTGTAATAAGCAGGGACATCTTAAGCTAGGTAATTTTCACTATGTTCTCCAGCAGTATGGAACAAAGCAAAATATTTCAAAACTTACAGGTGGGAAGAATCAAAGGTGAAAAGCAACACTTAAATCACTACCATTAAAAGAGAGACAGCTAACTTTATACAGAGGAGATGCAAAGATAGCTTGTTTTCAGCAGAAAGGTTAGTTAACCATCATATTTCCAAATTATTTCCCTCCCAACACAACAGACTAAAAGAAATAATTAATTTTTTTTTCCCCTCTGAAATATTTTAAGTACCATCCCAAAACAGATCGAAATTAACATACATGGCCACAAACTACATGGGAGCCAGAAACATGTTTCATTGAGAAATTTAAATGTTAAATATAATCAAGATCTGCAATTAAATAAACGGGGGAAAAAACTACCAAGATACTGTTTTCCTTAAAGATTATCTAAATGTTGAAGAGGTAGCTTCAGTGCTCTAGTCACAGCCCATCACAAACCCAAACTTAACAATGATCAATAACATATGTTTTGAAAACGAAATGTGGCCTAGGAAGAAAGAAGTCACACCTGCAGTAAAAACTGGCGCACTCAGCTTGACCAAAGATCTGTAACCAGAGGCTACAACATCACCCCTGTTTCCCTCAACTCCGTATCAGAAAGCTAAAGACATTTTACACAATTCAGGGCTCCCCAAAGTAAAACCTACACAATAAAAGCATATTCAGTTCAGTATTTCAAAATTCAATATCCTTTACACTGAAATACCACCATTACTTTCCCTAAACAAATATGGAAGATAACTTGGCTCTTTTTAGTTACCCTACCCAGGAAAACTCAGGGCCCAAACCTTCTGTTATTATATCCTATTCAACTCATGACAGATAAGTGACAGTGTAAGATTGAGACATAAGCCCAGATATTGGGTTTTTCCCAATCAGAAACATCTTAACAAGGATGATAAGAGACCATACTTATCTGAAAATAGATAGCTATTTAAAAATCATTATTATAATCCATATATTATGGATGACATTAAAAAGCCATGTAAATTAGAAAAAATGAAAATAACAACCTTGAAATATACCCACCAGTTACTCGAGTAGACAAGACAATGAAGAATTGTTCCCTACTCATTTTCTGCAAGTCACTTTTGAAATTCTAATAGTATCCTAAACTTAGCCACCTCTTTTCCAAGCTGAAGAGTTCTAGCTATGCTGTTCATTCCACAAAACCTCTCTCACAGCTGGGAACCATCCACTGCACTGCCCAGATGTGACAACCAAAAAAAACCCCCACAAACCCACAACCAGAAAAAAAAAACCACAAAACCAAACCCCACAAGGAATTCCAGACAGAGACTAAGGGTTATTCTGCTGAAAGCATTAGGTCCAATAACAAAACCCCATTTTAAGTACATAAAATACAGGAAGTTTAAGTTAAAGCTAGGAGAAATGAAGTTACAAAGGAACAGGATGATAAAGCCACAGCAGAAAAACTCAGTGAGATGAACATATATTCACCACATGGGAACTTACAAAGTTTCTGAAGCTACAGAAGACACAGTGAAAGACCTGTTTGAAGCTGAAAGGTCCTGCAAATAAATTACAGAACAAATGAATGAACAATAATGAATTGCTGGGATCAGCTGGTACTCACTCAAACTTCTGAAGGACCTCAGGTATGAAACAACTGAACTACTGACTGTGGCATGTAACTAATTGCCTAAAACTGCTTCAGTTGTGGGTAAATGCAGGATTTTTTTTTAAGTGATCTGGAAAGATGCAGAAATCTGCAAATGAAGAGGTCTAATGTTTAGAACAAGCAGATTGATAGAAATTATAATAAGGAATCAATGAATGTGACATATTGGCAGAGACTTTATATTAAGTTTTCATTCACTGGAGACCTCTACAAGATTTGCAAGATTATTGTGCCTCTTAAAAAAGGAAATCCCAGTTTATATAGTCTACCCAGAGTTCCAAAAGCCCTTTAGCAAATCTATTACCAAATACTTAAAAGTTGACATAAACTAAGAGAAAAATCCATTAATGGATAGATAACTGGTTAAAATTCAGGAAATTAGGAGATAACATTAAAACTGGCCTGCTATGAAGTGGCCAGAGAGGTCACCAGTGGAGCCTCACAGAAATCTGTTAGGTCCTGAACTCTTTAATGCATTCACAAGTGGCCTAGAGAAAGGACAAATATGGAAGAGACATTTGCTGATGATACTATGCTATTCATGGTAGCTCAAAGAAAAACTGGATATCTTTGTTGAGGGAGAAAACTAGAATATCACGAAGGCTTAAAAAAGTACATTGAAAACTGGAAATGGGGCAAATCAGACACTATAAAGCACTGGCTACCGTCCCTAAGTGACAGACAGGCAGGAATTTATCTTTGAAGCAAGCAACTCATCAGCTGGAAATAACTGATGAAA
This sequence comes from Erpornis zantholeuca, assembly GCA_013400515.1. Classification (NCBI taxonomy): domain Eukaryota; kingdom Metazoa; phylum Chordata; class Aves; order Passeriformes; family Timaliidae; genus Erpornis; species Erpornis zantholeuca. The sequence continues at coordinate 13,391 of VZTN01026763.1, read as the reverse complement.
TACCTGAAAAGACAGAGCTGGGCCTGCCTGCTGAGACCATCCCCTGATGCACAGAACTTCTGACTGGCAGGGGTGGGACAGGACTGGTGCAAGACCCTGCTCAGGCCCAAAATCACTGCAGTACCACAGCCATTGGTGTTCGAGTTACAAGGCATCACCAGGTCCAATAGCTCACAACAGGACTCTGCAAAGCATCTGAACTTCCACCACCACAATTTTTATTGAACACATTACCATATCACAAGCTCATGTGCTGCTGAAATAGATGCTGCATGTTCACAAGCAGGCATACACTCCCTCTCCCAGAGTGGAGGGCTTTATATCTTTGATGGCTAAGTTCTTTGATTTATAGTGCAAGCATTAAAAATATATTAATAATTAGGGCAGTGACCATACAGCACATAGGTTAACCCTGCATTTCCCTCCAATCCATAATGAAAATATGAATGACAAACAACTTATTTTAGTTCAACATATTGAGCTACAAGAGGAGTAAGGTGTCAGTGCATGTTACTCCAGGCTAATTTTACAGCTCACAGGATAAAAGGCATCACCAAAAGGTTATTTATCTGGTTCTAAAATTAATCATTGATCATAAAAGAAGCTGAGGGTAACTACCTCAGTTGTCTCAAGATAAGCAAGATGAATTCCACCCTAACTACACCATCATCACAGTTAAACATCATTATTGCATGGATCAACCAAGCACTGAGATGTGCTGTGGCAAGATCCTGCCCTAAAGAGTTGATAGCCTGAAAGGCCCAGGAAAGTGAAGGAGAGAAGAAAAAGGGAACATAAGCAATATGGTGGAAGGATGGCAGAGCCATCTTTTGGGATAAAGGCTTCTTAAAGTAAGATGCAATTATGCTGCATATATTACTCATCAATTCCTCCCATCTCAAAAATAAAACAAAGCTCCAAAAGACCAAGAGGAAATGCCTCTGAAAGATGAGAAATTATTACAGTACTAGGAACAGAACAGTTGCTTAGAGAACCATGAAGACAGGAATCAAGATTCATCTTACCTTCCCAAGCTCTGTAGAAATTGCCATCACAGTAATTCTAAAAAAGTTTTTAAAAGTACAAGGCAGAACACTTCAAGGTATCAGTGCAGGAAAAAGAGACAGTAAAATAATTTCTTTTGAGAAAGGAGTAGAGGAAAATACAGAGGAACCTGAAAATATTTTCAGGCTGTTTTCATTGCTGTGATTACAAATGCAAACAGGAATCACATCCAATGAACCAACATTCTCTAAAGATTTAACGTGGTATTTGAGAAACTGCAAGTGCACATGGGAAAAAATAGTAAAAATATTAATTAAAATGACAATGAAAATGATGCAAAGAGTAAAGTCAGTTTCATAACATGATTTGTACTCTATTTTCCTTTGCTTATTATTACTTTCAAACTACAATCAAGTTATTGTCATACCACTGAATGATGGAAACCTTGCCAACTACTTCAAAACTGACACGTTTTCTGTTGCATTGAGCATTCCCAGAAGGCATTTCCCCTCATTTTAATACAAAATCCTGTCAGATCCAGGGAGCTAAAAAAAAAAAATGTGTAAAGGACATGTAGCTGTAATAGACCTCCCCCAACTAGTCAAGTTTGGAATAAAAGACGATCAAAAAAGACTCAAAGATCCAGTGCTAGATTAATGCAAATATCTGCTTGTTTGCAAGTGTACTTTTTGATTAAACTGGCATACATCAAGTACAATTAGAAGGGTTATTTATAACTAAGAAATACATAATTCTGCATTTTAATGAGGGTGACAATTACAGCCAACAGTTGGTAATTAACATTAATCCTTTTGCACTGCAAATCAGAATTCCCCAATATGGTTTTCATTGTCAGCAATGGACACAGCGAAACTGCTACTGCAAAGCAGCTATTAGGTAGGCTGCTTTGACACAAATAGGTGTTCCTGCTACACACAGTAAAGAAAGAAACCAATGATGTGTTAAATTTGATAACCTCAGATATAAATACAGAATGTCACTTCAAAATTTACTTGATGTCTACAACACAAAATATAATCAAGGCTTATCATTTTCATGGCCGAACCCAATTCCAAGTTTCCCAAGAGCCAGGCTTCAGAGGTGAAATCTGATTTCAACACAAGCTTGAAACCTCCCATTGTTAAATTTGTTTTAGATTCCAGCCCTGGGTTCACATCTGCATTTTCCCCCTGAGACTTCAAAGGTTTCAGTGGTTGTAACCAAACAGAGCAGATAAGGAGGAGCGTTTGCCCAGTCAGTATCAGTTTCCAAAGCAGAACTCTGGAGCAACTACTAAAGACAGGAATAATCACTACTGAAAGATTTGCAACTGTAGAAAAACCTTATTGCAAATTCTTTCCTTAAGCAGGTTATCAATAAAATTTTGGTTCTCAAACACACTGAATTTTAAATCCCAATCTTCACAGTATTTTTCCAACATATTGCTATTCATTGAGTAAAAATTTCTCTGTAAGTTCCATGTCTATAATAAATGTTGAACTTATTAAACACTGGTTTCTGATACCTGTAATCCTCAAAGAGATGATTTAGATTTGCTATGTGTGTCTTTCCAAAAGAGGAGGTATTTCTGTTTTAGCCTCTCAGCTGTTGCCTTTGCAGCCAGAAGCAATGGAAAACTCTTTTCATAATGGTCTTCTATAGGAAAAGAGATGTGGTCCAAATCGTATCTGAGGCACAAGATCACAATGCAGCCAGTAAATGAAGCCTCTAGAAGACTGCTGAGGTGTTCACCACCTGGGTCAGGCAACTGGAGGGGGATCAGTGTCAGATATAAGTAAATGAGAAGGTAGAAAAGGAGAACAGTGAGCCGTAAGCCAAGAAATCTACAATGTACTTCTTACAAAGAGCTGTAAAATCCACATTTATTTTGTAAGTATGAGATAGATGGGTTATTTCTACATACAGAGGTGCCCAACTAAAATCAAGATAAGTGATATTAATGTCCTATGGTCAGTATTATTGAACCTCGAAAGCAATAAAGTATGAGTCGATAAATATTACATTTGCAACATAGTTAACATTCTTCTACTGTCTCTGGCACTTATTACACATTGTAACCGCAAGTCTACAATACATTATTCATATTTGGGGTGTCACTGAGTGATGGATTGCTGTAAGAGAGGCTGTCCTTTAAATAAATCAACAAATAAAAATGCAAATGTTAACATTTTCAGCCACAACTTTTTCCATCTTGAATGGGGAATGAAAATTTCACATTATATCGACAGCCAGCAGAGAGAACAATTAACAACCTACACTGTGAATAAGAGAGATTAATTTGCCAATGTCTGGTTTTATCACTTGCATTTGGAACTCCATTGGACTTTTTGCACTGCTGGTTTTCTCAGGGAGTAGGCAAAATTTGCGTCTCCTACCACATTCAGAAACTAACTCACCACCCCACTCCAAACACACTTTTAATCTCTTTAAATGTTCCAAAGTCAAATCTGGAATGAAAGTTTTCTGCTCCTTTTGAATGCTGAGTGTTGTCGGATCCTAAGGGCAAAAAAGCAATTCTATTTCTTTGGCAGTGCTTGCTTAGACTCTGCAGTATAAGAAACTTCAGAGATTGTCTTAAGTTGATATCCATATTTAAGCATCCCAAATGCAAAGGTGTTGAAAATCAACTACCACATAAGACAAAAGCTTGAATCTCATCACTGTCCTATTTCCTAACAATCAGCACAACACATATACTCTAGAGTATTCCAGTGTGCATTATTAAGTATACAATTCTGCACATTATATTTTACGTGAGATATTAATTTGCTTAAAAGTCCCAGAATACACATTCACCTGAGATGTGCTGGGCAACTGGGCAAATAGTTTTATTCATAAAATGTCCCTAAACACAAATCTACACAATACAATCTGTTTATAAGAATTCCAACAGGCCACTGTTGTCTAACAGATAATAATACAGCTCAAATACAGCATTCATATTGCAGGAACTTCTAAATCACTTCTTTTAATGGCTACAAGAACCTTTGCTCCAAGACAATGCATTCAGCAAGTATGAAAGCTTTTATTTTAAACCAAAAACCATGGACTAAATGCTGAAATCCCAGACTATCACACAGTTCCTTAATTTACCTAACTGTTCTTAAATTTGCTTTGCCCATAGTGAAAAATGCTACAGGAGAAATACCTGTTTCCATGGTGAACAGAACAAACTTTACCTGTGTCTTTTTAAATGTTTTATTTCTGCAGTGCTATAGGATTTACTGTGCCAAACTCAACATTATGTGGGGAAAGCCTGACAATTGCAACAGGGCTGTAATCAAATTAAATGGTATTTCAGAATGTACAATTTATAACTTTTTTGTTTCCCAAAAATAGCGGAATACTTTAATTTAAAGCAGTTTCACTTCTGTATACAACACAACATTTGTTTTGCTGAAATCAGTACCTGATTATAGCTAGGGAAAGATCTAGTTTATGTAAAAACTTCTTCATTACTAAATGAAAGCATCAGTATGCCACTACTTCCCCCGTCCAGTTCCCCTCCAGTTCACCAGAAACACAGACTCTCTCTCTTCTAGGCAAACACCAGTTATGAAAAAATGTACCTGATCACCAAAAAGGTACCATTTAACACAATCTGAGGGACCATGCTTTAGAAATAAACCTACTCTTCCAAATTTTCCCAGCCCAAATCTTGCCTGTGCTATTTTTTCCCAAATATATTGGCTTTGGTCTAGAGAAATAAGCACATGGAGTTTTCCAGACCTGCTGTGAACATAATTTCAAGGGCCTCATGCAGGTGTAGACACTTAGCTTAGGAGCACACTGGAAAACCAAACTTGCAGTGTTTGGCCATGTTATGGAAGGCAGCAACAGGCATGCACAGAAGCCTGACAGGCAAACAAATTCACACAATTAGCCCATCTCCAGATGTCAGATAAGGAAATGCTGGGGTTTTCTTTTCCTTGCAGAGATACTACTGAAATCACCTTGTGGACACTCATTTTGCAAGTCTGGTCCTTCTACAGGTCTAGCACTAAGACTCTCAAGGTTTACATCTACCTTCTATGGACACTTATTTCTTGTTCATGACATGATTCATTCCGAGACAGAGAAGAAAGTAGGACTGCAGCAATTCTTTCTCAAGCAGGAGGTAGCTGTAACACACTGAAGCCTCCAGTTGAGCCCTGCCAAGGCAGGCTATCACGCCAACACATCTTCTACCTGCCATGCCTGCTTACCCAGCCAGCCCTTCCCAGAAGCTGTGCTAGCACCCTGATGCCTCTCGCTGCCAGGGAGCTTCTGTCGCTTTCCAACACCTTCTCTCTGGCAGGCTTTCCATTGCTGCTGCTGCCGGGTGCCAAGGTTTGTGCTAGTTAAAGCTGGCACAAACACGAGTTGAATCTAGTCCTATAAATTTAAATAGTCAAAAGTAATTAGGTTTACACGTACTGCTGAATAAATAAATTTGCTCTTAGGCTAGGGCTTTGTGTTGCAAGTTTCAGATCCGTGCCAACTGTTGTGGTTAAGCTGTTAACCCCCCCAAATCACAGATCATAATGAACATGCTGACAAACCCTAACTTTAGTGGCACAAAAGCAGCAATAATTCTCAGTATTGATTAATTTAGTTAGTTAAACCTGCAGTCTAAGCTTATAACCATTCAGTGATAAATTGAGACTGACCTGCTACCCAAGCAGGTTTTTTGATGAAGGATAGAATCAGCTTTAGGTCTCCTCAGTAATACTTGTCCATTTACCGTTTTCAATTAGAGAAGGCCAGGAGTAAGGGAAAGCACAACATGGCTGTTTAACCTAGTCAATTATACCTACAGCACCAATGGTGAGAAAGAAAGGAAGGAAGCATGGGAGAAAGTGCCTAGAAATACAGGATTTTTCATCAACTGGTAAAATAATACTTCAGGGATGACAGCTAATCAGACTCCTTTTACTGATCAATTTACCTGATATGATTTCTAACAGCATATTTCAACAAATATTTTACTCCCCTCTGTGGAAAAGAATAGACCATCAATCCGCTTGAATAAAATTTCTTTTTCTGAGCAGTCATCGTCTGATGTGCATAATTATATCTTCTCCTCAGTGTTTGAATGGAATCTCAACTTAGCACTATTAGACAGTACCAGGCAGTATCTTTATACATACTTTATCTGCTATGACTGCTTGCAAAGGTAACCATTGCTTCTAAGAGAAATGCTTAGGTAATCTTGTGGTTTCTGTTAGTTTAAACATACAGCTACTTGTAGGAAACAGCCCAATCTAACTCAGTTCTTAAATCCTCCAAGAATTATCACCCCTTCCATCAGAAGAAAAAAAAAAAGTGTTTCCATAGCAAGTAAGTACAAATTTGTCAATATTGATAGTGGTTTCTCACCTATTATATATCGCAAGTTCTCTCAGAAGATAGAAATAAACTGCCAGCTGCTGCCAAGAATACAGGGATGATATCAAGCATACATTTTCCAAGTCTACTGGGCCAAGAGAAGATTAAATCTGACTCTAGCCCTCTCATCCTCCAAGAAACATTTAACTCTTTTCATGAACGGTTTCACATTCCTGTTATGCCACTGCACTGTTATCTAGCTAATGGTATAAAATACTCCGAGTTCATATTTCAATCTGCTTGTATTTTGTTGCTTAACTAAAGATTTTATTATGAGAAAATGTGGGATATGATAAAGAAAAGCAGGGAGTGTATGCTGTTCTTCTAGGCATTTACCACTAGAAATGTAATCCTGCCTAAAGAAGGCAAGTTGTTTTCAGACTCATAAGTGTAACAACAATGCTGCTTTCAGTTTTTTCATTGGAACAGAAGTGATAATGCTGCTTTTCCAGTGCATTTAGTGCAGATATATAGTATAATCAGGAATTGCTGACTTAATGTGGTTTTCTTGCTTGTCATTAAACATAAAATAACTCTTACACAAAACATTTTAAAAGAAATGCCATTTGATAAAAGTGAGGGTGGGAGAGGAGGTGGGCAAATGCAGAGGGATTAAAATCTTCAAGTGGATGTAAAACCTGACAGGGTTAACGCTGTCCATTCAAATAATTTACAAAGGTATTTAATGTGTCAGGACTTGCAACATAAAATACTTTCTGTTCAAAATCTAAGTAAAATTAAAATGTTAGAACTTGGCATATTCTTGCTTTTCTTATTCTAACATGCAACTTAAGGCTTACTATAAATGTCAAAAGGATACGGAAGGTTTTAGTTTCTATTTTTCAGCTTGTGCTAATATGAAAATCATAGAAATTCAGTCACTTTCCTGCATCTAGGAGAATTTGATGGTTGTGTTTGCAGAATCTTAAACCAGAGATTACCCAGCAGCTTACCGTGAAGGGTCATGCTCAATCAGTGATATGGCTGTGGTTGCAAGTGCTTTGCTGCTGCCCATCAACCCAGGAGATATGGCTGCATCTTTCTCAGGTCTTGAAGCTGTCCCTGTGGAATGAAGACAAGCCAGGCATCAGAAGCTAGCAGTTTTGGAATGAGAGGTTTCTCAATTCTGCATTATTACAGAACATAGGGACAAAAAACTGAAAGAGTTTTTGAGTGACAAATATACATACAGAAATGACAAAGAGCTCATCAGTTGACAGTACTATGCACAGGATCCAGTTCAGGTCCATGCAAAATCAAATCTGTAGAGTAAGACACACTCTACAGCCTCCATCTTACTGCCTGGAGTCTAACAGACTTGTACTGTTATCATTTCTTAAGAGGCCCACAGGATTCAGCTTGTTTCACAGACGCAGTTCTCATGACGTGCTATAAGATGTTAGTTCTCCAAGTGTAAATATCACTATAACAGTACTTTTGTTTAAATAAAATAGAACTGAGAGTCCATTAGAAATTCTTCCCTCCTCCAAATGACTCTTGAATTACAGAATAATCTAGGTTTAAAGGTGAAGTTTGGACATCATGTAGTTCAATCCTCCATTCACAGCATCAACAGGTTTCAGGCACTTGTTACATTAGGTGCTGAATGTCTCCACTGATAGAAGCTCTCTGGGCAACTCCTCTGGTCCCACTGTTTAACCACCCTCATAGTGAAAAATGTTTCCTGTATATCTAATCAGAATTTTCTAAGTTGTGGACTTTTCCCTGTTGCCTCTTGAGCAGCTGATGATGACTTCCAAGAAGTCTTATTCCCTCTTCCCTACATCCTCTCCTAAGGTAGCTAAAGCAAGAAGGAAGATCCATGCTGAATCATCTCTTCTTAAGTCTGAATGTACTCAGCTTTCTCAGCCTCTCCCAGTAGGTCGTATGTGTCAGCCCCATAGCTATCCTGGCTGCCTCTGCCAGACTTCCTACAGTTTGTAGTGTTGTCTGTGCACTGTGGAGTCCCAGACTGGACACAGCACTTAGGGACACAGTCTCACAGAGCTGACTGAAGGGAAGTATCATTTCAGCACTCTGATGAACACAGTTGTGTGACTATAGCCCAGGAAGAGGTTCTGTTACTCCATCACACAGGTACATCACTGATTCATTGCTGTTCAGCAGGACACTCCATTCTTTTCTGGCAAAACTGCTTTCAGGATTGTCCTGCTACATTAGATCAGTTCAACCCAGCTGAAAGAACTGGCATTTCCCTTCGTTGAACCTAAATAGGGTTCTGTCAAACCATTTTCTCAACCTGCTAAGGTGCCCTGTTCTCCAGCACACTGACTGCTTCCCCAAGCCTGCAAACTTGCTGAAGGTGCATCCTGTCCCGCTGCCCAGGCTGTTGATGTCAAGCAGCTAACCACTCTGAACTGGCTGCCAGCTGGACTGAAGACAACCCTTGAAGGCTGCTGGTCCAGCCAACTTTCACTTGCTCACCTGAGAACTGAGTTTCATTGATCAGATTTAGTAAGACAAATAGCGTACAGGTAAATGAGAGGTAAAGGGCAATAGGAAAATTCAGAGCTAACTGATCTACCACACAAAAGACTGGATTTGGCCTTTTTTAATCTAGCCTAATTAGTTGTGTGCAACCAATATCTCTTACCTAAGGAGTTAGTATAGGGCAAACTAAATATCAGAAAAAATCGAAGTCAAACCAGTGTTTAGCTCTGTATGTAACTCTGATGGCCAAGTATTTCTCAGCTCAGTAAACAGCAGCATTATCTATCAGCCATGCTGAAACATGAAGCAACACAAAGTTGTAATTCCACCTTCAGTGCAAAATTTACAGATGTCCAAGGAATCATTTAAAACACTGCATTGATCTAAGATTCATACAAATATATACAACTTACTAAACCCACACATTTTAAGATGCATTTTAGGAAGGCTAACAAAAAAATAGGTTATCACCCTTCCAAAATGAGCTGTGCTTCAGTACTGTTCAGTGAAAAAATTCTTGCCTAGGAAAGAGTTAATTATCAGTGAAGGAAGTCTTGGAAATATCATGGGGATATATGCTGATTGTGTGTCCCTGGTAACTTGATAGTGTGCCAATCCATGATGAGAGGAGTGGGTATGCATATAAAGACTGGAAGCCACTTGCTTGGAGTTTTGACTTTATGATCGAATAAGAGATATTTAGAAATCATTTCACGTGATGGTGGAATGAGGCAGCTGGATTTTAAGAAACTAATACTGAAGTAATAAAAACCTTGTTAACACAGGAGAAAATATTCAATTACTAATACAAGAAAAGGCTGGCACACAGTCAACATACTATATCCACAGAAAATGAGATGTATTTCTGTGAAAAAAGACAATATATGGACCCAGAAGTGGCCAGCTTAGCCTCAAGGGGACTGTTCAAAGACCCAAGTTTGAAAATATTACCAGAGCTAGAAACAGAAAACTCAGAGAAAAAAAGAAAAGGAACTCAGCAGGAATTTACTGAGGCTGCTAGGCTGCACAAACATAAAGCAGGGGCATCAAAGAAATCCCAAATAAGTGTATATCTTAAAAAAAATGTTTAAAAACACATCTTGGAAAAGGCATGCAAGTCTTTTGAGGGGAAAGAAACATTCAGGAACAAGCAAATATATAAAGATTATTAAATCAATAATATTCAAAAAAAAGTCCAAGCTACTACTAATTTTAAAATATATTATGAGAAAAAAATCAAGGAAGGGAAAATTGGCAAGTAGAGGATAATGAAGACCCTGTTGATGTATAATACCTGCCTATATAAAGCTGATGAAAAGAAACTACCAGGGGGGAAAAAAAAAAGATACAAAGTCTTTAGTCTGAAGGATATATATTTCAGGGCTAAAGGGAATTAGTTAATGAATTTATGAAGTGACTGGTAATTATTTATGAAAAGTCATAGAGAACTGGGGTGATACAAATGACAGCAAATTAATTAGATTGCAGGTGTTAGAAGACAGTATGAGACTGGAGACATTGCAGATAATCTAGAGCAGCAAGAAACGTGAAAAAAGAATAAACACATTTACCCCTGGAAAAGAAAAAGGTCTTACATAGAGTGATAATGTAAATCCTGACACAAATGGAAAGAACCTGGAGCAGCACAGGATCGCAAAAAAAACCCTAGATATAAGCTTGCAAGGCAAGCTACCCCAAAAACAATTATGTATGTCTCCTAAATGGTAATGTTAAGAATACTATTTTCTATCTGGCTAACTTGGTACGAGAATGATTTAAAGTAGATTAAAGAATCATTTGAGAAAACTCAAATAGCCATTTATTTCTGCTTGAAAAACAGACAACTAAAACATTATGAAAGTGGGGACATACAGCAGTCTATCTTTCAAAAGTGTAAACACTAAGAATGAAGAAATATGGTTGAGGCTGGTTCAAGCAGCAATGGAATGAAAGTAAGCAATGGGAAATCTAGGTTGATAATCATAAAAGAAATCTTTATGACTTGAATAATAGTAATATTCATAAGACTTAACATTTATATAGTACTTCACATCTTCAAAGCACTTCACTAATATTAACTAATTGCTCTATTCAATTGTAGGGAAGAGTCTTCCCCCAAGGGAAGAAGTTCCAGATCCTGAATCCCTAAGAAGCTACATTAAAAAAGCTACTGAAAAACAAACACTATCTCAGCCCCTGGAAAAGTACAGGGCTAAAATGAGCTAAAATTATTTTCCTTCCTTTTTCTTTTACATATGGAAAGGAAACTATTAATGCTGTACAACATCATGCAGATGTTATGTCCAGCAAGAGGAAATAAAGGGAAAAATAGTTCTTTTGTTTCAATACAGAGGTGTTTCAGGAAGGGCTCGTAAAGAAGAATACTTTAAACAGAAATGTAGAGAATTGCCCAATATTGTACAATGCAATGGATGTAAGTTCCCCAGCCCCACAGCAAAACTTTCCAAAGAAGAAAGGAAGAGAAACACACATTTCTGTACTCCAGTGGTTTTTAACTAGACAAGTTGTTAGATTTTAGTACACATTGACATAGCTGGTGGTGACACCAATAAAAACAATTTACTGCTGAAAGGATCTAAGACTTCAGGATTGCTTCAACTGCTTAAAGTTTTGCTGGCAAAACTAGGAAAGTCTGACTACAAGACACAAACACCTGCTAAAGCACAGGAATAAAAACTAAGGAGCAAGCAGAAATAAAAGACAAAAAAGCAACAGTGAGGGAATAAAAATTGATTGCCTAAGTTGATCCAGGGAGTTTCTACCCTGAAAAGAGAGCAGAAGTGACCCTTTCCACTCCAGGAGGTGAAGGGACCTCATTAACAATGCTCTTCTCCTCATTACTCACCATCATCATGGAGAAAGAAAAAGTGGATTTGCTAGGAAATCACCCTTTCCAAACCACCTGTTGTCACAGCAAGTGAGCAGTCCCGTAGGCAGGAAAGCCTTCTGCCAATCCCAAGGATGGGGACAGTTTCCTGATTAACAATTTTAACCCTGATACAAGTGTCTGTGTTGCTCTGGAGGGACATTACTACTGATACAGCCACCACTGCTGGTGGGACAGCAAGGTAATGTGTGCCCAAAGGACCACATCAGCACTGACACAGCACTAAGGTGTGCTTGGATAGAGTCACCATCTGGGAGAACATATAATTTAAACAGACCAGACTGATACAGGCATGAGAAAAACTAAACCTCTGTAACAACAGGTCAGCATCTGACAGTCGAGACTTTTCAGCTGAACATTTTTCTGTACATGGCACTGCTGTGTTCTGACCCAAAGGCCACCTTTCGGAATGCGGCTAAATGACACCCAAGTTTCATGCCTCAAGGTATCACCTTGTGGACTTCATTCCCCTTTCTCATACTGCATTCAACCAGAAATCCCAGGTCAGCAGCAGACAGGAATATCCAGCAAAATCAAGGGCAGAGCTAACTAAGTCCAGGCTATCCAGAATTAAAAACCTTGACCTTGTGTCCCAGTGATCTCCTAAGATGGAAAAAACACTTTACAAATATGCGTGTGTGCTTGCTAAAAGAGTCCAAATATATAACAGAAGGAAGCCAATTAAAAAGGTACTAAATACAGAAGACTTCAACTTCAGTGATTAGTGCTAGGTAATTTGCCTTGTGATAAACAACCATTCAAATCAGTAATAGACCTGAGGTTGTTCCACAGCTTGAAAGCATTCCTCTGAACTTTATCTGCTATCACAGCAAGTGCCAATGTTTGTAAGTCAAATTTTGCCATGCAGCTCTACACCATAAAAGCCAGCAATTCCAGTAAGTGCTTGCAAAAGATGCCCACCATTTTCAGAGATCATGCTGACCACTACAATCACTAAAACATCATAGGCGCAGCTCAGTTGCTATGTGCCAGATGCAGCCTGTAACTTCTCCTCAGTCCTACAAAAATGAAATGAATGAATGAAGAAGAGACCAGGTTGGATATCTTCCCCTAAATCTATGGAAAATAAATTACTTTTTGGGGACTATCCCCATCCAAGGAACAAAACCCATCATCCAGCTGTGAAAAATCCTTGTTTCATCACTACAGCATAGAGAAGGAGGGGGGCAGAAGGAAGAGGGAAAGAGAAGAAAAAATGATAGCTGAAAAAAACCATAAAAGAAAACCATCAGTGAAAATTGCCCCTGAAACTTTGCAGAATTGTAACGGCTTTCTCTTGCTTAAATTGATTGGTGTAGCTATGTTATAAAATGACTATTAGGATTCATTGTGCACAACAGAAAGTGTGAAATGTCAGCAGACTATACAGCAAAAGTAATGGGTCCTGAACCCCTGTTAGTCAAAAATGATTTTGTTTCAAATTAGAAATTGATTTTTTTGGACACAAGCCCTTTACAGGCTTCCAACTTTTGTAGCGGTGCCTTGGAAGAGATTAACCTCAGCCACTGTTTGGGTCCAGGCTGATGATACCCTTTTGAAAGTTTCTTCACAGGGACTGCTTTTTAATGTTGGTACGGTCTTAACCAATAACACAAGTTATTTGTTCCTGTGAGAACTG
>VZTN01026761.1:197755-241256 GCA_013400515.1 Erpornis zantholeuca | reverse complement strand
TGGGGAATGAATTGTTATCTCATTTACCAGCTGAGATGCCATTAGATTGCACATCTTGGAAAACAACGTTAAGAAGAATGGTCACTACTCCCAGAAATGCATACTCCCAGACAGATCTTACCTAGACAAAGGCAAAATTAAGTGGTCAACAAAAGCAGGTTTCACTAAGAAAACAAAATCCCTTCAGCTCTACTGTGAATTAATACTATAAAAGAAACAAATCAGAATTTATAAAATGTGAACCTCTACTAAAGAAAAAAGTCAATATAGCTAGTTTGGAAAGAAACATATTTCTAGTTTTGATTATATTTTAGTTATGATATAAGGATAGCTCAGCTCTTTTCAGACAAAAGATATTCGTGCAACCAATATCTGCTTCCATTCAGATATGGATATTATTGTCTTCAGGATCCAAACCCTTCTGTGTTCAGAGCCTATTGATATCTAAATTCATTAACAGAATTCTGTATCCCAGAATTATCTGCAGAAGCACATTTATAAACTTAGATCCTGTAAATCATGACCTATAGTATAGAATTACTAGCATAATCATTATCCTTGTGAAGTTAAAGCTTCTTTTTTCGAACAAAAGAATAAAGATAATCTATCTCGAATAGTTCAGTGCTTTAGCATTCATCAGAATAGCTTGTATCAGTTTGGATAAGAAAATTCATGTCACTCGCTACTATTCAGTTACATTGAGCATTGAAGTATTGACTGACATATCTTTAAATAACATAAGCCAGTAAGCAATGAATACAGGTAAAACAATTTTTAGGATGCCTTACTCGAATTGACATCCTGCTAAAGCAGGAGAAAGCCTGCCAAGACTTAGGCATATTTACATATTCACTCATCATGAATGTATCCATACGGGCATGAATATCCTTTTCCTCCATGGACATGCTTATGACAAAATGCTAAAAGTGAAAAAGCTTTCTGTCTCATTTTCTTCAAAGAAATCATCACTTACAATTAACTATTGGTCACTTAACCTATGAATCAGGTAAAGTGAAAACAATACATCAAATGCAAATCATGCTAAATAAGGGAAAACATTCAGGTGGGTTCTAATTATTGTTGACCAAGATTACACTATTAATTTGGATAAAACACAACTTCTGTGACAGGGAAAGGACACAAAGCAGTCATCACAAGAACACTCAGACCTTTAGCTACTTTAAACAAAGCAAGTATCTGACCCTGTCATGTTGTGAAAGAGCACTCAGTTCGATTTTAACCTACAGAGAAGTCAAAAATGGAACACGATAAAGAACCTCTCCTCCCACACAGGCTGCATGAAAACTATGTTTTTAGACTATAAGAAAGACAATTAGAGGTGAAAAAAATGATTAGGAATTATGTACAGAAAAGGAAAGAAACAGAATTTCCATGTTAGAAAAAGAGTGATCTCTTGGCCTAGTCAGATGCACCAAGTATGAAAACAAACCCATTTTAAAAGTAGTTTTCCAGTAACACTGCCAAAATTCTGTATTTTTTATTCTTTTCAGAAGCATAAAATGTTTATAAACTCAGCCCCACACCCTTAACACACCCACCTGAGAATTAGGGGTGGGACACAGACACACACTAAAAAGCAAGAGGCCAACATTTAAGTGAGACATTACATTGAACAGACAACCGCTGCAGTAGCACTCATACACCACTGTAAAGCACAACCATTTTCAAGAGATGTCTTTATTCAGAGGCGAGATGTCTTGATACACAGAACACCAGTTCTGGGCTTGGTTTCTGTCCCTCCTTGTACCATGGTTCCCAGGTGTGCAGGAAGAGACAGCACCGTGGCAATACTTCTCTAAAGCCAAAATCAAACCCCTTTCTTCAAAACAGCATTGGAAGAAGTAACACATTTACGTTTAGAAAGACCTTACATACTAAGCCAACAGAAATAATTTCATACCAGGCTATTAATATATTGACTCCTTGACTGACGGTCTGAAGGACAACTACAACACTTTATATATTTTACACATATAAAAAAGTCTCCCAAATACATGTAAACTCATTCCTTTACAGGTTTCAGTCTCTGCAGAACAGAAGATGCAAAGCAAAGGCTTTTACAGAATAAAATCTCCTGAGGAGTTTTGGGAAAAGGAGTCTCATTCACATAGACATCTAAAAATCATTTAAGTAAAATAAATAAAAGTCTAGCTGAGGTTTGTCCTCCTCTTACAACAACAGTATTGTTTTATCATATTTAGTTGTTCTATTTCTGCATTTATTTTTAAATCTTTTTTTTCCTAATTAACTCTCATGCTCTCTCATATGAATATATGTACATATGAGTTTTGTTGTGCTTATATAGACATAGACATATATATAGACACACACTTATGAGTTATATTCATTTCTTAAGTAAGAGTTCATATCACAACTCTTCAAAATAATAGCTGAATTTTCTTAGTACTTTAGTGCCCTATTCATACATAAAATAACTGTATGCACTGGTGTAAACTCACCACAATCTACTGCATTTTCTCAAGAAAATTTCAGTTAAACAGAAAAAACTGCCAACAGAGCCTTTTTGTGTCAGGTTGCAGGAAGATATTAACATTTGCAACATTGTGGGAATAACTTGTCAGTGGTCATATTTTGCTTTGCAAGGCCTTGATGGATGTGTGGAAACAAACATGGACCAAAACAGCAGACTGGGCTTGGCATGTATAAACAACATTTTCTGGCTTCATAATTACTAAATATTAAGCAACACGGGAGTAACAATTCTTTATTCAGGGCAGGGAGAATGGAGCGCCTGGCTACCTATACATTTGTATAGGTATATGTGTGTATGTATATATACACACATGTATATGTATTTATACACTTGTAAGTGTTCTGACATGAGTAGTTGCTACTGTTCAGCGTTGGCTCCAAATAAACAGTCAAACAGCTCTGACAAATAAGCTCAGGTTTCTAAGTACATGCCTACAGGGGCAGGGGCAGACAGCCCTGAGGTTTCCCTGTTTATACCCCAGGCAGACAGATGAAGTGTTTAGGTCTGGATGGGAAGCATGACATCAATGTGTTGCTGCAGCTACGAAGGCAGCCCATGCACCCTTCCTTGGAACGTCTCCACCTGCCACCTTTTCCAGTTCCATAAAGTTTTTGAGAAACCTCCACCATTTCAGTGAAGAACACATGCCTGTGTTTGGGAGCTCACACAGATCTGAGTGAACAGGGCACTCTAAACTTTACAGAAGGTCTTTCTGCAAGTCACAGAGACTGTGACAGGCAAACTGAAGCAAGAACCTTGAGTACAGTGAACATCAATTACAATAGTGAATATGATACAGGTGCATCTATCCTGCAACAATCTTCTCTAAGGGGATCTTCTTCAACTTATTATTGCCATATATTCAGCATTATGATATTTTAAAAATTATGATATTTTGCTGCTGACCTTTTTTCTATGAGTTACTTAAACAGTTTTCCTGTATGATAAGATATTTTTTAGGAAAAAAAGGATATATCAAATCAGCATTGTATTAAATGCTCAAAAACACAACTCAAACCATGGTCTTTTTGCATTGTGACATCTTTTCCATAAAAAAAGGGCTACACTGGAAATAAACCACAATGTCTATCATACTCTCTGAAAAACAACATAGAGTACAAAGGAACCTAAAGGTCATGGAAACTTCTGAACACTTAACTTAATTGGGAAACTCTGGAAAACATGAATTGGCTGCATTATGCAACCTAAGATGATAAAATGGCAAGAGTCTGAAACATCTGTATACCTACAGAGGAAAACAATATTTACAATTCTTTTCTAACTAGCAGTGTTAGGTTTGTTATCATTACAGAAATCATAAATCAGCAGAATTTCTTAAGAAGACTGAAGCAATACTATTAGCTGAAAATTAAACAGCTGACTTGGGTTTGCCCTGGTCCCTTAACTTCTAGTCCTTTTTCTTTCAATTCTTTTTCCAAAACTCTGGTTTTTTTACAATCACCCCCAAACAACATCTCAAAAAATCAAAACAATCACAAAGCAAAAAAGGAGAAGAAACACAGCTAGTGAAGCCCTAAAAGAACAACCCTTCTTTACTTTCTTCAGCACATCACTCCTCTCTCTGCACTGAAACCACTACCAGATTTGCTCAGCACTGTTTGCTAAAAAA
Organism: Erpornis zantholeuca; assembly: GCA_013400515.1. Lineage (NCBI taxonomy): Eukaryota > Metazoa > Chordata > Aves > Passeriformes > Timaliidae > Erpornis > Erpornis zantholeuca. The sequence goes on along the minus strand of VZTN01026761.1, from coordinate 237,111 downwards.
ACATGACTCATAACTAGTATGACATCCTTTTAAATAGGATGTCAATCTGAGAAATTCAGTCTGAAAGCAGATCTTTCTCTGTAATCACTGAAGGCTCTTCCAGGGCCTTTCTCTCCAGCTGTCCATATCCTGTTCCTAATCGCTCTCTGAATATTGCTTCTCACCTTTTCTGATTTTCTTACTTCTAACTGCCTTACACAACAAATATACCTCCAGTTTTCTGGTTCCATATGCTGTATTCTAGCCCCTGCTCCCATTTGTGGACCTCCCCATTAAACACTTTATCCTGCACATTCTTCCTTCCAAAACAGCTCTGCTCCCTCCCTTGATACCCTGGTTGCCATTTTATGCTCTGGACCCAGATCCAGTAACATCCAAGGTATCTGGAATGTGTGCCCACAACTGTACTCCATGGGAATCATCTGCCCCCAAAAACCACAAATATCTAAGCATGAGGACACCTCACAGCCAGTTACAGAAGTCGTGGAGCATCTTGACTGGAACGAAGTTGCCAAACTAATTCTTTTCTTTCAACATCCCTGTGTCACAGAAACCCAGTGTCACTCAAATTAGGTTGCTGAAATTAGGTGCTGGTTAATTTAATGATTTCTTGGACCACTGGGCATTGAGAGACCTCAACAAGTATTGGGAAAGAATCTCCACATAAATACTAGATCAGAAACGCTGTGAATCATCAGTGCAGGAGGGAAGTACATCTTCCTCTGGGGACATGGAGTTTGGTTATTTGTTTGCAGACAATAGGCTTTGCTTGGCAGAAGAAAAAAGCACAACAGGTTGAGAATAAGAAGAAAAAGTTTGGGGTTTTATTTGTGTGCCTGTCCTTGGCACACAAAATACTTAGCTACCATTTGCTAGTTCTCAATACTGTATCAGATATAGTTAACTATCAACTTTCATGTAACTTGTCCTATCGAAAAGATTCCAAGCAAACAAGCTCTTTCCTTGTGTCTGCACCCTCGACAGCAACTACAAATCAAAACCACAAGTTATCATGAGTTTCCAGATGGTACTTGTTTGAAATCTCAGAGACACATTATCAGTTCCCACCTCTGAAGACGTACCATGCATTTGCCAATGATATGAAACACTCAAAGGCATGCTGAAAATACTAACTTTGCAGATTGCAAATGTCTTTCAAAACAATCCCACTCATCTCTTATCAACAGTATCAGGATGTAAAATATAAAAGAATCAACTTGATTGCAACATGACTTCTGTTTTCTCATTAAATTTCTCATATACTCTGGACATAACAAATTACTTCATTCACAATTAATGAAAACACAACAATTTGGTTCACCCTGTATGTATGTTATTTAAAGCTCCAAAAGGAAAGCCAGGATTCTTACCAAATCAGGTAATCCAGACAAGCCTTCATGAAAAAAATAATTCTCCCATCAGGCAAGAGCCCTGATTTAACTATAAATATGAAAACTGGCCATTTTTGTTATCCATTAACATTTCCATTACTGAGCTAATTATGCATGTAAGCTTTTGAGGGTCTTCTGGTTTTTAAGAAATTGAGTATTTTTAGTAAATTCATTCTTGAGCAGGCAGACATCTCAACAGCAGCTACTGCTGGACTATAAACAGGTTTTATAAAGCTTTCCAGATCAGGATTCTGTGTCTGCTATCAAAGGATATTTCTCACTGTCCAGCACCAAAACAGAGGTGCACTGGGACTGTCCACTGAACACATCAAGTAAGTAGGAACTGAGCACGTTTAAACACACAAGATCTAGACAGTTAGAACCTGGTAATACACTACTGGATTCAAAATACGTGTTAAATCATTGCCTCTCCTCATTTCAGTATAACAAACAAATAACTCAATTTTATTTACTCATGCTACTTTCAAGACTGAAATTTTTCTAAAAAAATACTGGTTTATTTCCAGTCACCTTTGAAAACCATTCCCAAAATAGAAGCACGTACACCTCTGTTTCAGCTGTTTAGGGGGTATCATGCAGTTACTGGGAGAAACTACTAAACTATCAGCTGATGTCCATTCAATCTGTTGGTGACCTGGAACTTGGCCATACCACTCCTTCCAAACAACAAACTCCTTCAAAATATATTAAGTTTGGTGGAGTTTACCAAGGCCAGCAGAACAGCTTCTGGCTTCTGCCACCGTCACTAAAACTAAAGAGTAACTTTGGGATCACTAAGAACATGAAACTGGAACTTGAAAAATTACAACAGGCGAACACCTGAAGTAACATTAATATATTTATAAATAGTGCAGACAGAAGAATCTGTACTCCAGAGCATGCCCATTAACAGAATACTTCAGGCCTGGCATGGGGGTACTGAACATCAGACAGCACAGAATAAAAAGCACATGAAAGAATAAATTTAACTTCAAAACATTGATGATGATAAACTTCACTTTCCACTTCTACTCTGAAACCATCAGTAGCACTTACTCTTATTTATATTGGGATTTTCAAGTGAAATTCTCTAAATACTCTAAATACATTATCTAAATACTTTTCATCTCTTCTCTAGACAGAGCACAGACTACAGTGTGGGTCTGAGATGATACTTGGAGTAGGCCACCTTTTTCTCACACATTCTAAACACTGTGTCAGACCAGCAGGATACTTCAGCTGTACAGCTTGCAGCAGCCCAGGGTCGGCACTGCAGCACCCAGACACACAGAGCTGGGTAGGAAGGCTTCAGCCCCTCCACCCATAGCAACACCTAAGAGCCACAAAGTAAAGAACAGAGAATTAAACATACTTTCGAAGTTTATCTTTTAACAATGTCAAAAATCCAATTAGATTACTCAATTTGTATTTTCACTCCTTCTGCAATGTCCAGCTGATTTTTCTGCCTCTGCACCTAGCACAGACAACATGAACAGACAAATTACTTTGGTATTTTGTTCATCCTACTCTAATTCCCTTTTTCCATGTATTAAGGCACCTGAGGGTAACTTGAAGTTGCAAAATTATTTATGTTTAAAAAGACTAAACCTAGGGATGTTTATTTCCAAAAAGCACCAGGTAATTACACTCTAAAACTGCAGTACCTGTAAGACATTTCAATAATCCCCCCACATAAATGAGAACTTTCCCAAGCCCATAGCCATTGAACAACTCATTCCAATCAAGAAAGGGACTGATATTTTCCATATCTTACCTGTTCACTATCTTTGTTGATCAGGAAAAAACATACATCCTTCAGTTCAACTCTAGGTACAGTTCTGCTGTACCCAGCAGAATACAGTATACAGTTCTGATATAATCTGCTGCATTTTAGTCCACATTCCACAGTTCCACTTGCCTTGTCAAACATCTCCCAGACAGACATTTTAAAAGCAAAGCACCTTGCAAGTATACAACCGTAACCATGTTCTAAAGGAAGCTTATTCCAACATGACATGACCTTTATGGTCTACTCTTTCCTCACGGCTCTTTTTTGATATAAAATAGTCAAAGCTGCACATGGTATTATGCACCAAAGGTAGAAAATTTAGGCTGAATTTTAGCTCATTCCTTCAAAATAGGACTTAACTATGTTGAGAAAAGTGGATCATCCAACTGTTTCTTGAACAAAGCAAGACCTTAAAACAGGAGAGGATAAATCACACTGCTAGCTAAGGGGCTTGTTGGCAGAAAGCCTAAGCACTGCCAATAGCTGTTTAGCACAGTAACACCTAATGTTAAGGTACACAAATTATCCTGGGCAGCAGCAGATGCAGGTGCCATAGCATGGCGCTCTAAGATGGGCATTTCACCCCGCTCTTGACCACAAGCATAACCTTGAGTCATTCCGAGAGTCAACTGCTCCTTTCACTTCACTGAAGACCTAATGATCAGTGTCAATAATTTCAATATGCAAAGGAGTGATGAGTGACTTATCAGTCTCTCAGGAAAAGTCCCATTACATTAGAGACAAGGTCAAGTAGCCTGTTTCAGCCAGGCTATGCTACAACAACACACAAATAACCCGACTCATTCTGATGATTAATGTGGGGAGAATTTGTTTTGTTGACAGAATTTGGAAAAATCCCAGAAACTCCTCCTGCTCTGAGTCTTAAGCCTGCTTGATATTCCAGAAATAGCACACACAGTACGACTCAGTGCTTTTCTGTCCCTACATACAGCTTAATACGCAAAACATGAGTTATTCAAATGAGCAAATACAGACTGACTGCTTCTGTCTTAGTCACTCACAATCCAAAGCCAACCATCAACAAAACGTCTTGCACAACACCGTGCAACTGAAGTTTCAAAGCACATTGCAAATATCAACTGATTTACCTTCAACACCGACCTATTAAATATGCACCCTTCCCTACACCAATTCCTTTTCATCTTATAAATGTAGACAAGTAGTTTCAGAGTTTCCGTAACTTGATCAAGCCACACAGGATGTCTATGCAAACAAGCCAAGATCCTAACCAGGCTGTCCCTGCCTTCAGGCCTGTCCCTGAACACACAGCCATTGCCTAGATTCAAACGCATAAACTATTTCAGATTGGTATTATTCAATAAATTTTTGACAAGTTTAAAGGCATCACAAAATCCAACCTTTCTGTAATCTGGGTTGCGCAACAAATCAAGAGAAAGCACCGAAGAGCAGAGCAAATTGACTCCTTTGGATGGGACAAGGTTAAAAAAAACATTAAAATCCCCCTCCCCCTCTAAAATCCAACCCAAAGAGATTACAATAGCTCTAATTCCCCATGTGTGCTCAAACACAACTCTTGCAGATGTGTTACCAAGTGTCTGAGAGCATCTATTGAAGTCTCACTATGGTCTTAGAAGGATGACAGCTGATGTGTGAGCTCCAAAACAAACTTGAGATTTCACAGGGCTCACTGAAAAACAATGTGTTCTCATTTTTGATATAACACCTCAGAAATCTTCACTTGCTTTATCTGTAGTCTTTTACCTGGTGAAAATTATTAAACGGATTTGATTGTTTTGCAGATCGGAGTTTCTAAAAAATTGCTAAAATTTAAATGAAACTGCCAATGTTGAGACCCGCAAGACACAAACTCTGTCTCGCTAGTCAGAATTTATTTGAAAGCATCACATACTGTGATGTTTAAGGTACAAAAAAACTACTGCAATCAAGCATAAGCAAGTATTCCATATGATGATAGCAAAGACCTGGGTAAATGAAAAATGAGTATTTTATGTTTTCCACTACACAATTCCATATGAATTTACCGTAAACAGCAGTAAATATTTCAGAATCAAGAAAGACAAACTGGAACCTGCCCCAGGAATATAACTTTAATCTCCTTTAGGTGCAACACTTTGATAAACCTCACTTATACAAATGCTTCTACCTGCAGAGCTAATGTTAATGGCTGCTCCTCACCACATCTATGGGATAGAACCAAGAAAATATAAATTGAGGGTTGTTCAGTCCTATCATGCAGGTATAACCTGGGTGGCCTAGACACAGAAAAGAGAAACCAAGGAAACCAAGGACTGTTATAAAATGCAATTGCATCACTTGAGTTACCAACCCAGAGGAGCCTCTTGCACTTGTAGTCCCTGCAAGCCACAAGTAAATCGAACAACAGGAAACTCAAAGCAGTGAAGTAGAAGATTCTCAAGCACAACACAATTCCCAAGCAAATGGGAAAAAAAAATTTGCATCATTTCCAGTGTAATACAAAATAGATCTTAGGTAATTAACTTTAGTAATTTATGGTCTCATTTAAGGCATAAAGACAGCAGCTTTACTCTGCATATTTCTTACTTTTTCAGTACATCTCATTCTGTATGAGCTGGCCCATGGCATGGAACTTCCACATTTCCACAACTTTCTAATCTCCATTCATTTTCACAACAGCCAGGATTAGGACTGTGCTACACTCTGCAAAATAAAGCCAAATTTTATTCCTCTATCTGTCTCACAATCTTTTTTCTCTAAATTCTGTCTGCATTAAGTTGTACCTAGAGGCCATTTATTGATTTCAAATGCCTTGCTTCCACTTATTTCTCCTGATACTTAATGCCACAGGGAATATGGATTTAGGTTCTATCTATCACTTTTAAAAGAGTTAAAATTATAAGGTATTTGAGCCAGATATGTCTAAACACTTATTAAATTGTAGCTTCCGGCTACTTATTGACTTTTTCAGAACTACCTTCACACCTCATCTATTTTCTACTTTATCAGTTTTCTGAAAAGCAGGAGATATGGGCTTAAGGTACCATACCCAGCAGCCAGATAAGCCTCAGCTGTGGTTAATTCCCAACCATCATCCCCAGTTCAGACTATCAGCAGAATTTAGTGCTTGTGAAAGCTCCAGACTGAGCACAGCAGAAATTAAAGCTCACTCTTTACACGCACAACCAGCAAATGCAGCACAGCAATCAGCAGAGCAAGCTTCTTCACAAAACTCCACCAATGGTTTGAAATAAGTTTCACCTGGAAGCATTTAGTAGCAGATCTACTTCTCTGCCCATTTTGCCAGAATAGTAAGGAAGTCTGTGCATGGCCAAGGAGTAGAGATGCACTGGGAAAGAAAAGCAAAGACAGCAAAGGCAGGTGTGCAAAGGTGTATCCCAGCCCCTGCTGCCCTTTCTCCATGCACTGACTCATACTGAGCAGACACACCAGCCCATGCAGCTGCTACAGAGCTGTGCCTTAAAGAGGCTTAATAGTTCTGTACCAATACTGAGATACCCATTACAGCCTCACACATTATTTCTCTATTCTGTCTCTTCTCATTTTTTTTATCAAACTGTAGGTTTGATACCCTTGTTAGAGACAGTTTTGTTAGATTACTATAATTTGTACCAAAAAAAAGTCAGAAAATATTCTTCTGGTACTAATAAGGCTGCATGAAGTAGACAACACTATTTTGAAACTTTCAGCAGCACATACAAGTGCCAAAAGTTAAAACATGCCAGTTCTGCATAGAAAAATGTAGCTTTACTGGCTCAGAGTGGTTCAATTTCATCAAGCACAAACCAGTTCAAACATTATTTCAGACGTGTATTATTTGATGTAAAAGCAGCTCCTAAAAATACAAAGAACATTTTGACAAACAAGAGAAGGTGGGTGAGGATCCACTTTCTCATCTTATTTGGAAGCAGCATCTCAAGATTTCAAGGACTGTCACAAGGAGTAATATTGGTGTATTACAGCAGGGAGAACTGCACTTTCCAAGTGCACAGTGCTGTCTACCAGTTCTATGTTTCCTCCAAGGAAAAGGCAGAAGATTTGCTGAAAGAGCTCCACAGGTCAATGACATAAGAAGTCAAAAATTTTTGGGTTATCTTCTTCCTGCCCCAGCCTCCACACTAGAAGTATCTTCATTTGGCTGGATTTACCTCTTTTGAAGGTAAACAAATAGGTCTTTCCTATTTTGAAGGCATGGTAATGAGTAACAACAGAAAACCTACATTGCATTACACGGTTCAAAGTAGTCAAGTACTGAAGAAGCCATTTTGACCTTTCTCCTTTCCAAAGACTGAAGATACTTCACTTCCTTACTTCTAAGAATTCAAAGCCTGTAGTTATCCACAATTTAATTTATATTTTCTGATGTGAGAGGGATCTTTATGCAAACTCCTCTTTTTTCTATGTCAATGACTGAAGCTTAATGTGGTATCTCCCATGATCACTGTCTCTTTGCAGACTTATATCTTATAGACTTCTGAGTCTTTACCGATATTTCATTTAACACATGCTTTCTAATTTACCTTTTCCTTTTGAAGATGAATTTTTTAAAAAAGCACGTCAAGTTCCTACATGTCACATAGCCCATCCCGTTCTTGCACATTATCTGCCCAAGTACTTCATACTGACATTATATTTAGAAAGCTTTCGGTGAACTCTAGGGGTAAAGCTTAAAAAAAAGTCAGAAAAGAAATGCAAACAACTTTTTTAAAAATATACTTTACAGAAGTAAAAATGCATATGGTTATAAACTCCCTTGACTAAACAGTTAAAGTCACTTCCAGTAGGAAAAGACATTATCTGTTTCTTGTACCTCACCTTTAATCTTTTAAACATTTCAGAAGATAAAAGCCCAATAGTAATTAATCAAAAGTTGCTAGATATAAGGGGAAGTGGTACAGTGGCAACAGAGGACACCAGGAGGCCCATGACTTCATGGAAAGCCTAGACTACCTACCTTCAGCCTATATGATGCCAGAATGATTTTTTGCTTTTTCTTTTAAACCTCTCTCACATACTCTTTTATAGTTTATGTATTCTTAGTGCTTTTAGCCTACATACTTGTAACTTTCCAAGTCTGATAACTCAGCTCAGACCCACTGCACTGTTAAACCAGGAGACCAAACATCCTGGAAGTCCCAAACACCAAGGTCCTCTCCAAAACATATTTCTGTAAACTAAGATAGGCCCATCCAGGGGGAAGGTTCCTCAGAACAGGGGGTTCATTCTAGCCTCTCATTGGGGAATCTTTGATAGATATGTTAATTAGCAAGGCCTATAATTGTGTGTATTTTGGTGTGTCAGGGTGCATGCATTTTTGGGGCATTCCACCTGGATGAAGGATTCTGAAATAAATACTGAGGTAAAAACCCCTTTTCCCCATAAACAATGTTTTCGTTTTAACACCAGGGAAAGGCATCATAAAGTTACTAATTTGTAACCAGTGGTATTGATTTGTAATAAGACTTAACTTATTTCAACTGCCCTTGAAACCATAACCCTGAGAAAACAGTACAACCTCTAACTGCATTAACAGACCCCTTTAGGTAAGGAAAATTAAAAGAAAGTCACCTCTAAGTGCCACCCTATCAGGATGCGTCCAGCAAGATAGAGAAACACAAGTGCTAAATCAGCTTTAGGGTCATCTGCATATCTGAGCAGGATCTATCTAAATTAAAACACAGTTGGTAATCCAGCCTTCAACACAGCATGGATCATGCAGCAGAGTCCCAGCAACAGCAACATGGAATCATCAAGTTCTCCCACAAATGCAGGCAGAGCAGACGGCTTCCTGTCTTTGAAATCACTTCATCTCCATTTCAGGTTCATCCACACATTCAACCTTTATAAAGTACAGAAGTTACCTACCACAAAATGCTTAACCCTTTCCACTCAAGTAAAGGTCCTGCTCTAAGGTCTTCCAACTAAAATTGAACTCAGATAAAAGTATTTACTACTGCTCTAAAACCAGGAAAATAAAGATACCATGAGACAACCATTTTAAATTCACCTTTTCACGTTGTCCTCTTCCTCAGCCACACAGGCTCTCGGCTAGCATCTCTTTAAAGTTCTGTCAACATAGGTATTTAGCCAACAAGGCTGCAATTTAGATTGAATTAAGCTCCCTATACTTATGGTCTATAAACCTAAGTTACTTTAATGTTTCGTACATAAGATGATATACAGCACCCTGCCTACTGCTCCAATGGCCCTTCTCTTACTGAAAATCAATTATTGCCAAAAAGTAACAAGTACTTCGAATATATAGTATCTACTTGCAAATGTAGAAAAAAAAGGGCATTACTTTATTTTAAAGGTTAAGTGCAGAGAACAAAATGTACATGCTTGATGTAAACAAAAATTAGAATTAAATGTCTTCCAAATGCCAGAGATGAGAATCCAACATCCTTTAGCTTGATTTAAATCAGATTCATAAGAATACTGTCACGTGAAAACCCTTCACACGTTATCGCCACATTCCATCTGACTCCAGGAAACACTGCGATGCTTTCCAACAGATATGCTTAGGAGAACATTTCTCCTCTCCTGGCTGCTGAATCGCAGGTGCCAGAATGAGCTACACGCAGTGTATGGACAATTGACTAATGCCCACACAAAAAGAAGTGGTCTAATGCTAGCTTGAAAATGTTAACCACAGTCTTCCATCAAGAGATGTTTACAGTCATTTTTCATAATTTATTTCACAAACCAAACAGCATTAGCACTGACCTGAACAGTTAAAAAACGATGCCATGAGGGGGAGAGAGGGTTTATACAGATAATGCTAGTGGTGAAGAGGCAATGGAGAGGGAAAAAAGCCAGTATATAGACTGACAGAAAAAAACAGGAAATAAAAATACTAAAAACATACCACTCCAGGATAATTTCCAATTGTGTTTTTTCATGTTTGAAAGCAAAGTATTTGTTACATTCTAGATACAATCTGCCAATATTGCTTATTAAAATGACAGACATTTTCTCACCAAATTAAGGAAATAAATTTTAAAAATTAGTAAAGTTTGTTTCTTGTTTCCACCAAGTCTAGATTTTAAAAAAGGAAAAAAAAATCTGTACTCAAACTCACATTAATAAATTCAGAAAACAAACACCACAGCACTTTCATAGATTCATTTAGGTTGGAAAAGACCTCTAAGATCTTAGATTGCTAAGTCCATCACTAAACCACATCCCTTAGTGCCACACCTACAGGCCTTTTAAATACCTCCAGGGATGGTGACTCAATCATCTCCCTGGGCAGCCTGGTCCAGCGCTTGACAACCCATTCTGTTAAGAAATTTTTCCTAATAGCAAATCTAACCCTCCCTTGGTGCAACTTGAGACCATCTCATCTTGTCCTGCTGCTACTTGCTTGGGAGAAGAGACCAACCCCCAGCTCACCACACCCTCCTTTCAGGCAGTAGTAGAGAGCAATAAGGCTCCCCTGAGCCTCCTTTTCTCCACACTGAACACTCCCAGCTCCCTCAGCTGCTACTCATTAGACTTGTGCTCCAGACCCTTCCCCAGCCTCATTGTCCTTCTCTGGACACCCTCCAGCACCTCAATGTTTTTCTTGTGGTGAGAAACCCAAAACTGGATACAGGACTTGACACCCAGTGCCAAGTACACAGGGAAGATCACTGCCATGGTCCTGCTGGCCACACTATTGCCAGGGCAATTGGCATTCTTGGCAGCCTGGGCACTGCTGGCTGATGTTCAGCCACTGTTGACCACACCCCAAGTCCCTTTCTGCTGGGCAGCTTTCCAGCCACTGCCCCCAGCCTGTAGTGCTGCCTGGGGTTGTTGTGACTGAAGTGCAGGGCCTGGGACTTGGCCTTGCTGACCCTCATGCAACTTGCCTCAGCCCATCAATCCAGCCTATCCAGATGCCTCAGCAGAGCCTTCATACCCTCCAGCAGATCTACACTCCCACACAGCTTGGTCCACAAACTGACTGAGGATGCACTTGATCCACTTGTTCAGGTGGGTGATAAAGGTATTAAACAGAAGTGGCCCAAACATAGCCCTGGGGAACAGCACTTGTGACCAGCCACCAGCAGGATCAAATCCCTTCACTACCACTCTCCAGGCAGAAAGCTTCTAATCCAACAAACTGCATCCATCTAAACCATGAGCAGTTTTTTCCAGAAGAATGCTGTGGGAGATAGTATCACAGGCTTTACTACAGTCCAGAAAGACAACAACATCCATAGCCGTTGCCTTACCTTCTAAGGGGGTCACTTGGTCAGAGAAGGTGAGCACTTCTGCCAGCTCCCTCAGTACCCTCAGATGGATCCCACCCAACCCAACAGATTTATATCTACATGAGCAGGTCACTGACCACTTCTCCTTGGATTATGGGGGCTTCATTCTGCTCTTTCTACTTTCCCCCTCAGGAGGCTGGGTACACTGACATCAACTGGTCTGACTGTTAAAGACTAAGCAAAGAAAGCATTAATTACCTCAGCTTTCTCCTCATCCTTTATTTGTTACCAGCTTTTAGTAGCTATTAATCATCACAGGGCCCTGCAAGCACATGCAGTGTATTTTCCATTAATCATCTGGCACTTAATCCACAATGTTGGAAGTGGCTTTGAACAGACATATTTTGCCAATACTTCCTAGTTGTAAAACTGACAAAGCATCCACTTCATTGCAGAGGTTCCTGCACTTGCCACACCTGAAGCTCCTTTATCAGGCCCCCCACCTGCAATCCAGGTGTTTTCAGTGTCCACCTCCACAACAACCCATCCATGCCAGGGCTCCCATTATCTCTCAGTACAAAAACCCACTTTCAGCTCCAAGAACATTGGCAGACTTTGATAACTGTTGTCCAAGCTCTACGAGAGCCCTGAGATAAGACCCAAATATTTGTACCTTTCAGACTGCCCCATGGAGGGTGACTTCAGTTCTGGACTCCCAAGCCTACTGGTACCCTGCCCTGCACATACCCCCAGGCAGCAGGTAAAACCACCAGCCTCAAATCCAGAAGTCCTGCATAACCTGGTATTCCTGATGCTGAGTAATGTCTTTTTGTCTCATTCTGTGCAATCCTTAAATTCACAATTGGTATGGGATCATCAAAATAATTACTACAATTGCTGTATTTGATTTTAAACTATACACACAGTCCAAACTCCCCAACAAATGTGAACTCATACACACGAAATCTGCATCCTCAGATCAAAGCAAACACTAAGGATAACAGGTGTAATTTTCTCTAAAATGTCCTGCACGAAAGAAATTAATTATTCACAACTTAGCCCATGTTATTAAATAGAAACAAGATCAATCTACAGCAGATGGACTGAAGAAACTATTTTTTGAACATTGTAAAAGAAAAACAACCCCAACTTAAAATCAAATGTTTGCAGCTTCTAATACCATCAGGTTTCTTGTAAAGTTCTCATTTTTTACTGAGGTTACTTGAGATCAAGCATTACATTTACTTTCAAAAGCAATATTCAGCACTTATGACAAATAGATTATTAGCCCCTTTTCAAAACTTTTAGTGACCTCCTCTCTTTCTTTTCCCTACTCTCTTTTTACAGTATTAATATATAGTTAACTTTTTTCCCTAAAAATAAAAGCTAATATTAAAGGTAAAGCCTTACTTACATGGCATAAAATAAACAGCTAACTCACTTTTCTTACCCCTTCTGATTTGTTTCAGCATTTGGCGAAGTCCTAGTTGAGGATGTTTAATGAAGGTCTCTATTCCTTCAGGCAGAGTTAACTTCAAGAAAATCTTGCAAAGCTTAAACTATTCAAAAAGTTAAGGCACGCACTAAAAAGGTACAGATCATTCATCATTAAGCCCCAGCTGAAGATTTAAATTAAGTACAGTAATTGTGCATCACAAATACATGAAAGATGACACCTATAGCCTCTGAATTTTCACAGGGCCTCTGAGATTAGGAAGGAAGCAGACTCAGGTCAGGACCGTGTTTAGGAAGCACACAGTAAAATCACAGAAGGGTACATTTCTTTCAACATATCCACAATAAAATCCATACAGAATTAATTACTGGAAAAAGTGCCACTAGCATATATAAACAGGTATGTTTACTGACCCATCCATTTGAAACAGATGGTTAGTGAAATAAATAATTAAGTGGTAGAATTTAATTGCTTAAAACCATTTACAAAAGCAAGTAAAACCCACACGTAACATTCCCATTCCACTGGCACACAGGAGTATTCTGAGAAGCATGAAGAACTGAGTATTTGCTAGAAAAAACCTCATAAAGTCTCTGTCAAATATAGATATTCTATATACCCCACCCTTGATTTCACAGGAAGATTTCAGTTTCAACATAGGCATTTAAGGGGTCTCTATTGTACTACAGAAGCAAATTTGATATACACTATTAGGATGACTGCCTCAAAGAGGAAAACTGTTTCAAGCAGGTGTATATTTAACACCAGCACTTCTGAAAAAGTGAGCATTAGTCCTTTAAAAAGTCACTGTTCATAAATTTTTTTTTACTTCATTTTAGTAATATGCAGAAAATATGGTAACAAACTCTTCAAGTTTCTTTTGTTTTCTTATTTATTTGCTAATTGTACATCCAGTGTCTCTTTTACCATGCATGAAAATATTAAAGGATTCTTTCTAGCAGAAGTAATCCTAGGTGGTAATTATATTTGTTGCCCACATATGAAAAAAAAAAAGTTAATATATGTACAAATAATCAACACATGTCAGTCTAGAGGTAAAGTCCAATATGAGCTATGAGATTGTTTGGGTTTGGCAGGTTTTTTAATCCCTTCAAAGAAACTGCCAATGCATTTAAAAGAAAAATTCTGTATGATGTCCTTAAATCCTTTATTTTTATGCATTTATTACTGCAAGAGTCAGTCATTAGCCAGAATATTGTCTTAAGTGCATTTTGTCTCATTTTCCTGTGCATTAAATAAAGTCTGAATATACATGTGTCGTCTGTTTTTCAGTACACTGGTTTTGCTCAAAGTGTTCCAAATATGCCATGCCAAGTTCAGTGTCCCCAGCCTCACAACACAAAGCACTTCCAGAAATACTTTGCAGAGCTACACTTCAAGTATTTGGGCAACTAGAGGAGTCTAGCAAGGAATATACTCTTCTTGTGATTAAGAACTAATGATGAAAAATTGAAAGTGGCAGCATTTAAATTATACCAGACTGGCAGTGAATTTGACCTAAGAAATAAATGTTTATTTACGACAACAGTTGTGCCATTAAGGGTATAGTAAGGTCTACAGGCAAATGGGAAACTGATTCTTTGCCCACTTTTCCTTTTCTCAGGAAACTGAATTAACACAAACTAATATAAAGCATATGGGTTTCAGAAATGTAAGTACCACCTTACTAGGGAGAATATTTCACAGAGAAATCACAAAGTATGAGTTCCTTCCCTCGGGAAACAAGCAAGTTTCTGACAAATCTTTAAGAACTAAGGACTCTTAGCAACCCTAAGGACTAGCAGACTTATCCAATAATGCCTACAACTTGATTTCATCAGCACCCTGAGCGACCCAGCATATAGCACTATTTCCAGAGGTTTAACAGAGAGATACTGGCCAGCAATGCCTACCTAACAGCATCCTTACACACTGCAGAAAAACCAAAACAGCCATGAGAGGGACCAATATATATATGCCTCAACATTTTTCCCAATGGGGTAAATAAAATTCCTATACTGTAATGCAGCTCCCCTCCCCCGGCCCCACTCACACACGCTTGCTGGCAGGGGCAGGTGCCTGCATGCCCGCCAATATGCCCGGCAAAAGCAGGCCCACGACACCGAGTTAGGCGGAGGAGTTTGGGGCCACATGAAAAGCACCTAGTTGCAACACCACGGAGTCTTTTTGCTTTGGGTCACTTGGAGGGTCAGTTTGGCCCCTTCCCTTCTCAGCTTCGTCGTGGTCCTGCCTTCCTGTGTCGCCTGCTTTGCTTTGCTTCATAGCTCCTTCATAGTTCATCACCGTGAAAATCTCTGCTGCCGCCCGCCGCCGTCCGGACCCTGTGACTGCTCCAAGAGCAGGGCTGTAACCACAGCAGCCTGTTCCCCGCCGCCAGCAGGGACACGCTGCCCGCTGCTATCTGAACATCGCGCCCAGCCTCCACGGGAGCTGCGCAGCACATACACTCCGTCTGCTGAGCTGACGCTGACAGAGCACTCAGAATTCTTCATGGTGATGTTGTCCCCGTCTTCTGTTTCTTTCCCCCTCTGCCCCTTTTTCTATTCGCCTTTTATTTCAGTAAACAGTTTCCAGATATAATATTGCCGTGTTCTGTGCTTAATTTTTCGTCAGGAAATCTATTAAAAGAATCCTTTCGGTTTCCTATAGTGGAACAGGACAAGCCATCATGCTACACCTTGTAATCACCCGGGTGAGACGATTCATCAGCTTTGGAAGCCAGATCAGCTACCGCCCATCCCACGGAAAAGCAAGCCTCTCTGCCACTGCATCCTTCCCTCCACATCAGAACTTCAAATCAGCATCTATGAGAAAAAAAGCTAAAATCTCTTCTTCCCCGAAAGAGAACCCCATTATCATCCCTTATCATTGGCCACACCATAAATTCTGCTGTCCTTTTTTTTCAGGGATATGTGACTGAGCAGCCATTCTCAACCTGTATTTACCTTTCAAGTCAGCTTCTTTTATGTCAGACCTTATGTCTCTGTACCCAAAAGCACATCTACTTCTTCAATACTTATGTAAATAAAACAGAATCAGCCTTACCCATAAATGCTGTACACATTAGAAAGACTTCTGAGGGGTGTATTTTCCAAATCTTGTGTTAGCACTTTCAAAGGTAATTAACCACCTCGGAATGAAAATAAAACCAGGGACAGACACCAAGACTCCTCACAAAATAAGTAGTCCAACCTGGTGGAGCACTCACCAAATAACAAAGCATCCCAAAAAAGCATCCCAGCAGCCTTTAAAAATTTAAAACTGTAATTAGATTAGAACCGGCGTTTAGCTACTATTACCTAGAAACAATTAATTCTCTCAGACACAATGTTAAAACCTTATTCCTATTCTCTTATGGCTTTTCTGTCATAAGAAATTAATATTATAAGATCCTAGAATGTTGCTGAGCTACGAATACGTAGTTTTGGTAATTAATGAATCAGCTCAAAAATGTCAAGAACAGGATGGTATTTCCTCCAGATAATCTGTCTCCTTACTTCCAAATATCCATCAGTTTATAATACATCATGGAATATTATGTCACAAGTCAAGTACACACAAGCTCTGAAACACATTACAATTCAACTGGATATTGCTTCTGACAATGTAAATTGATTCTTGAATCCCAAATAAATCCCGTTCTGCCACCAACAAACTCGAGAGCAGCTGATGGACATAAGACAATAAATGCATTCTTGGGTTTAAATGAAAAGATTTCTAAATCACATATACCGACACTGTGTCACATAAATGCACACCAACACCACAGCAAACTGCAAAAATTGATTCAGATCAAAACCATACTGAATACTAAAATTCAAGTTACCTTTCACTAGATAAATATTTGTCAATCTTCTTTATTTCTTTCTTTCCCATACTAATCATATACACATAGTGCATTCCTGCTTTAGACCCTTACCAAAAAGCCCAGGATAGGCTTATGAACTAAAAATACATCAAAACATACAGTAGTTAGTGAAGCGCCTCCCTGCTGACTGTTTTTTTGGGGTTTTTTTGCAGGCAAAGTACACTAATACACACAATACTTGGGCAGGGTTAAGGTTGTTACCTTGATGCAGCACAAACACATCCTCCAATCTGAATTCTCTATAAGGAAGCAATGCATGGAAGACATAGCACAAGAGTTTCCCCCATAGCTAAAAATCAACAGATATTTGGGCTTTAAAGGGACGTCTGGAGGTCATCTGGTCCAAATCCTTTGATCCAGAAGGGCCCCCCACAGACAACTGCCCAGGACATGTCCAGATGGCTTTTGAGTATCTCCAGGCATGGAGACTCCACCACGATCATCCTGGGCAACCTGTGCCCATGTTCCGACACCTTCACAGTAAAAGCGTCTCCCGGTGTTCAGAAGGAACATGCTGTGTGTCACCATGTGCCCACTGGCTCCTGGCCTGTCACTGGGCACCACTGAAGAGAGCCTGGCTCCAGTCTCATTGCACCCTTCCTTAAGGTATTAAATACACACTGATGAGATTCCTCCAAGCCTTCTCTTCTCCAGGTTGAACAATCCCAGCTCTCTCAGCCTCTCTTCATAGGAGAGGTGCTCCAGTCCCTTAATAATCTTCATTCTCCTTCACTGGACTGTCTCCATTATGTCGATGTCTCTCTGCTGGGGAGCCCAGAACTGGACACAGCAGTCCAGGTGTGCCCTCACTAGTGCTGAGGAGCAGGGAAGGATCCACTTAAGAAGCTTTACATTTTGAAATCAGGTTCTTTACCTATGCAACACTTTCAATAACATCTCTACAATGTAAAACAAGCCTTAAAAGCTATAGCAATAATTAAATATAATTTCAATTATATACCTATAATGAAATATAGAACTGCTACTTAGTCTCCAGGAGCAGATGCTAACATCACAGAAAAAGTAATCTCAATTACAGAGCTCTGACGGAAAGAGGTAACTTCTGCTGAGACAGCTTTCAAGAGTACTGTTACCCTCTTCCTACATTCTGGATATCCAAGTTGTTTGTAAAACAGACCCCAGGCAGCCTAATATTTTAAAACAAAAGTAGCCACTAGCTAAACAAAATGCAACATAAGCTGTCCCTGCTCTTGTATCGGAATCCTCAGTGAAAAACCAGATACTCCTAAGTAGACTGAGGTATCTGCAATACTCACAAAGCCACATTCAGCCACAGCAGTTAACAAGACATGATTTTTTTTATCTTTTTCACTCTACAGGAGAGATGAGCTGTAATGCTAAAATACACAATACAGGTTTGGTCTATGTGGTGATTAATTTAAAACCCTGCTCAGCTTCTCTTCCAGAAGATTTAAAATTTTACACAGTGCAAAAGATAAAAGCAAGCAGTAACACCTTCTAAAAAGTCAGATAACAGTTTTTAATTTGTAGGACAGTATTCAGACAAGAAAGAATATGGGACAGACTGGAACAGAGTCTTTATCCATAATCTTCTGTGAACACTTTGCACCACTGTAGAATGAGTTCAAACCGACAGAGATGACTGCACATATAAGGAAGCACAAACCAGCTCCCAAAACACTGCCTGACTACAGGTGTGTTGTCCAGAGGCTTTAAACACAAAGTGTTTAGCCATCTGAAAAGAAGAAATTTAAACCAAGATCTATCCCAAAGAATACCCTCCCTATAAAACATAGAGTTTTGTGCTTACCTTAATCGTACTGTTACCAAATTTTACCTCCTATGACATCACTCTATATGTCTCTATTTAAATATACTGTGTAAATGTAGCTGTCACAAACTATATAAATCATTCAACTGAGTGCCTAGAATCCAGCTCTTTGGGTTATGGCATTTTTCCTATGTTCACTGAATGGCAAACAAAGCAGCCTGGTCAGAGTTACTAATAGGACTCGAGGAAATCTGCAGAAACGTAACAAAAAAAAGGCTCAGATGATTTTTGGTCAGCTTTCTTATTCACTGCTGCTATTATTTTCAGTACAATTAAGATAATGAAACATTTTTAAATCCCCTTTTTAAATTAACATAGTACATGCAAAAGATGTCATGTGCCCAGAAACAGTTACCCTTTCCCTAAAAATGGCTATCGATCTGTACAAAAGTAATTCTTAAATCTCAGCAGTTAATTTCCAAACCATTTTTTACTACAGATATGAAAACTATTTCTGGAATCACTGACAATGACTTTCAGATATAAAAGTTAAAGAAACATTTCTTGCAGAAAATGCATATTTATCTGTTTTGTAATAAGTTTCAAAACACATTTCCCCTTCAAGGTACACCGATAGACTACATAATATACTTTCTCCTGCATAATCAGATCTACTTTGAATTTCTGATGTTCATAGAGTGTCGACATCAACCAATGTAATGAAAAAGTTATTATTTTTTCCTGTTAATCACCTGAATAGGGAAAATAAATAAATATTTCATGATCAGCATAAGCATGTAAAAAAAGAAAAGTTACTTTCCTTGAACTTAGTCTTATGAACTCCAAGTATGTATTCAAAGATAAAATATGCAAACTGCAGGCAAAGCTCAGGCTTTCAAACACAGCTTATTGTTCTGCCTAGTGCAGTGTGTAAAGCTAAAGAAACATGAAGCCATAAGCAACAGCAGTAAATCATTGTGAAAAACTAGCCATTTCATTCCTTACAGAAATTCTTTGGTCCTCTCTCCTACTGGCAGGCCAGGCCTGGCCTGCACACACAATTTACAGTTAATTTACTCACTGAACAGACTTGGGGCACAGCTTTACAATGATTCCCTTTAGCAGCAGTCCAAGCTCTAGCAGCTTTCCCCTTTTTCATACCCTTTCTTTCACTGGAATGATACAACTGTAAGATTAGCCAGGTATCTGACCCGGGTTAAAAAATAAAATGCACCAGGCCAAACGAGAGCCTCTGTTGGAAGTGAACTGTGTGATGCAGCACATCTGCCCCAGGCCAGCTGGGCAGGCAAGGGAACACAACAGCAGCTGCTGTAGGAATTGCTGCCTACAGCAAGAGATGTGCAGCCTAAGCAGGGAAAATCACTTCCCAATGACATGAAGATGCAGGTAAGGGCACTAGAACCTATGAAAATGTTTTTAAAAGTTGACTGTCCTACATGAATATGCTAATAGGCAAATTAGTTACTGTCTAGCAAGCATACTTGGAATTATCAAAGTAATAAAGTTACCACAACTTAGAATTTACTGAAAGCAAATCAATCCTTAAAAGAACTAGTCATGCACACGTGGCTGGATTATTTTGACATGCAGAGGTAGGATTTTTACATACATATTGTGGAACTACAGAGCACCACACAGTGAAATTTGTTAGTGACTTGACAGTCAGGCTTCGAGTACAATTATTTTCCTCCAGTCTTTTAAGAAGTGTAGGATTTTAGTAAGTTTTCAAAGATTTGAGTAATATGAATTCAAGCCTGTAGATCTAAAAGAACAATGAATATTGATTATGCTTCAAAAGGAAGCCAAAATTAACTAGGAAATATTCTGAACACAAATGGCAATTTACTGTCAAGAACACAACAAATCGACAGCTCGTGCTATCAATCATGAACAAGGCAATGAATCAGTGCTTCTGCAACAAATGAATGGAAGAACCAAGGGAGAAAAAAAAAAGAAAACAACAACAAAACTCACACACACAAACAACACAAACACTCTATCCCTTATATCTATTTTTCTGCATCTGCTAGGAATAACAAGCTTCAAATTTGAGTCCTTGGTAAGGTTCAAATGCAATTAAATCTGGAAACGTGCCACCCAGCACATGCATGTGCTCCTGAAAGGTATTACTGATGGAAACACTTCATACTCATGTTGCCCTTTAAAATCTTGTGTTTGTTACAAAATGCTAAGTAGTACCAGGTTTTTTTTTCAAGTGCCTTCCCCCCAGTAATAGGTCATGCATAAAAAGAGTTAATTCCCTGAATTCTGTGTAAAGCTTATTTCACTCAACAGAAAGCAAAACATATGCAAATTTCTTAACTGCAAGTATAGTGTGGGGCTAATAGGCACATGAATGCATCACTATGCAAAATCCATGCAAATACCTGCAAAAGCTTTTAACCTGGGAATATTCAATATTCAAAAAGCATGCAAATACCTATGAAAGATTTTAACCTGGGAACACTGCCTGTCACTCTACCTTTCTGTGTTTTGTGCACACTGTAATATTTTTCATAATTACAACATCCGCACTCTTGATAATACAAAATACCAAGTCAAGTGGATAGGCAAATTCCAAAAATAAAACCACTTTGAGAAACATTCAACAATAAAGGAGGTCATATTTATATACACACAGAGGGTTTGCATATGAACACGAGTTTGCATGGGTTGGGTCAAACTGAAACAATCAGGAAGCATGCTTCCTCCACAAGGACACACTAATGCTGGATTAAGAGAGGTTTGTTAGACTGTTTTCAGTGAACACAATTTTTCTCCAAATGAAGCACATGTAACACCACTTCCTAAACTCCTTTTAAACAATGCAACTTGAGTACAGTAAGAAATAAATCAGTACAAAACAGTGCAAGGAAAAAAATATTCCTAAAATGCTATGGAAACCTAAATATTCCTAAAATGCCATGCAGATTTACTGAGACATTATAATGACTAATGTTCTCAATTGACATGGTTTTTTAGGTAAATTAACTCTATTTATAGTTTTTTATCACGCAGTAGCATTAGAGTCCCCATATGTTCAGAAACATGAAAAAAATGTTTCTGTTTTAAGCAACTACCAATTTGTAACTGAGACTTCTTTAGCAAATACTGAAGCAGAAGTGTTTCATGAACCTCACCACACAGTAACAGTCTCACCAAATCAGAAATAAGCACCATAAGACTAAGAAAATGGTGGACTTTTGAAATTATGGACTTCTATTAACTAGCTCTCAGTAAAAGAAAAAAGAACTATGAATGAGAATTACAGACTTGGATTTTAGAATTTTTTCCTTCAATTTGCTGTTCCCATTTTCATCTTCTACTTCAGAGGAATAATGCAATTGGCTTCCAGTGTTATTAAAAAGTCAGAAAGACAACACATGCATGTTTAACATCTAATAGAACAAACCAAACAGACTGAATAAAGCTTAAAATGTGTGAAGTGATGAAAACT
Organism: Erpornis zantholeuca; assembly: GCA_013400515.1. NCBI lineage: Eukaryota > Metazoa > Chordata > Aves > Passeriformes > Timaliidae > Erpornis > Erpornis zantholeuca. The sequence goes on along the minus strand of VZTN01026761.1, from coordinate 215,157 downwards.
TTAAAATTAAAACAGTTTGCATATGAATCATTTAGATCAGATTTTACAGATCAGTACTGAAGTCATGCATTTTCTATTAAGTGTTTCTTACACATTCTATTAAGTGTTTCTTACACATTTCAAATTCCCTTCACATTTGGCTTCTTCCATTACACGTCTGTCATTGCTGACTTTTGTTTTGCCATAATGTGACACACAAGAAACATGATGCAGTTATAATGTGGGCTGCACATTATATCATTGGGCTGCACAAAGTGTATCATTGGTCTTAAAATTACAACCTTCTTTTAGTTACTGGTCTACAGATCATGAAAGGCAGGGTCAACTATAGCTCTGTGAAGTTTCAGTGCTCAGGCTAATATTGGCTCCTGCAAAAGTGCACTGGACTGTAAAGTTTGAAATAATAGCTGGTATTTAATGTCCTGTAACCAATGGCTCAAAATTCTCCTGCTTTCTATGCCATTCTTCACTGAATTTTGCCTAAGCACTATTGTTAGAAGGCTGTACCTGAAGGCTTTTCTGACTGGGGAACAGTTATGAGATGTATAAAGCAAAACAATCTTGAAGAACATCTAAATCTCTGCCTACTATTCACATCATAGCAACAGATCTCCATCTCCATCAGCACTGCGACATCACTTACTGAGGTGATGCATCAAGCAACCCTAGTTTAGCTTTCCTCTGAAAAACAGACATACAGAATTAAAAACTATTTTGGTCAATAATTTTTTGCCAAAAAGGACAGTATGTCTTGCTCTTCTTAGCACTCCAGTAACCTGGCCTCTTTGGACAAACAGAGCAGCCCAGAAGCCAGAACACCGGCACAAGAGCTGCCATCTTCTTGCCATTCCTGCTAGCCGAGTACAGCAGGTGATGCCACAAGATTAAGTCAGCACTTCTCCTTGAAGGACAAATTACTCATTAAGGCCACTACCAGACTTCTCTTCAGCTCCTTTTACTTTGCAAGAGGGTATCAGTCAAGCCTCAAAGGAGGCTTTCTCACTATTGTACAAATCTGCCTGTATTGCCCAAGACCTCCAAAACAGCAACAAACCAGCCTAACTATGAATAACCAGGAGACTGAAATCTATGAATATGAGGAGATATTTTTATCCACTAAATGAGCTGCATTTGTGGAAGACTAAGGTAAAGAGAATAGTTTCCATTATAAGAGCATGAATAGAAGCCTTTTTCTTTAGGCTGGTAACTTGCCAAGTGGAAACTATAACCCGCATCTCTTATTAAGGATTTGGAATAAATCCAACATCTGTTGTAACTTAACGTCAAAAGGCAATCTCAAACCTGCACTTGAAACTTTTCAAACTTACTTACAAACTTACTGTCAAACTTACAAACGCCCTCTCCCATGATAACTGATTTACTGAAGGTGCCATCTCACCTTCAGTGCTATTTACAAAGAAGAGCTTACACACAAAAGCAGATGATTGGCAGGAAAGCTGTACATGAACAGGCAGCACGAACATGTTCCCCAGCGAGTGTGCCATTACAGTTCAAGCCACTGTTTTAAATGTTTGCTGCAGGCAAATCTGCAGTCCCCACATTACTCTAGCTCAGTTTCCAACACCATGCCATCAACTCCCAGTAACTCCAGCAGACTTTTGAGCACAAGAATCACCTCATCGATGAGCCGGCAGGAAAAGTCGCTAAAATTAGTTTCTATCAAGTCTGCACCAGCAAATTGTTTACCTAATAGCACTGTAAGTTTAAATTCCCTCTACTTAAAAAAAAAAAATCTATTTAAGTTTCAAATTGTTTCCTTTTCAAATTCAGTGGTAATGTATTTCAAACACATCAATACTGAAGTTCAACAGAAAATCTACCTTCCATTTGAAAAAATACAGGAAGTGAAACACTTACAATTTCATTAAATATCAATTCACAAAAAAAGCAGGAAAGATCCTTACAGTGTTACAAACTGTATTTTTAATGGCTTTCAAATAGAAATCTTTTCCTCTTTTATATATGAATCAATATTAACTGTTGAAGAAATTATCATTAAATGTCAATGAAAATGTTTCAAGTTACTATTTTATTTTGGAGAAAAATACAGTTTTTCTGCATTGTTCCTAACTGGAACTATGAAGCTCACTATCTCTCATTTCAGTCTTAGAGTTCTAGCCATTATGGACTAGCAGCTTGTTGAAGCTGAAAAGTGGCCCAAAATACATTTACAAACTTAAATTAACACTTCACTGAAGAAGAATGGATATTTTCCTCCTTTGCTGAAAGCCTGCCTTTCTCTTCCAACCAAATTGTAACATTTAACACAATGGAACATTTCAGTCAGAAAGAAAAATGCAAAGAATTAAATCTGTTTTTCTTTATTAAAGAGTTTTAATCATGAACAGTAGCTTCTGACAAAATAATATAAAGTAACATGCTGAACTTTATGCCACCACAAGTAATAGCAAATTCTTAACCATTACAGTCTTTCAACAATGCTAGCCACAAAACATGTCACCACTTCAACACTTGCAAAGATTAAATGTTATCTTTAGGATGACTTTGCTGCTTTGAAGCAGCTTTGAATATCAGATTCGTTTGAAAAGTAAGATAGCAAGGCTTCAAGGTTAAGCATAGTTACGTAAAGCTACTTGCTATTTTACTGTAGTCATGAAGCTCAACTTAAAACTTCAAACTCATGTCATAAAATAATAGCCTGCTCAGAATTCCAGTCTCTAAGTAAGTTATAACCTCTACCAAAATCCTTCTTTGCTAATCATAAAATATATTTATTTCTATACTTAAATAGCTGTGCAGCTTTAAGACAGACTTTTGCAGATTCTAAAATTTCACATTTTCACATGGTAAGAATAATTGCTAAGTATTTTTCTTTAACAATTAATTAATGGTTAAATTTTCCTTTGTCATTTATGTAAATCTGTATTTTGGATGGAAACCAAAGGACTCAAAAACTCAACAGCACTCATGGAAAAGCCTCCTCTTCCTCCTCCCTTCACCTGAGCAGTTATAGGAGGAGAATGTGCTCAGGTGGTGTCAACATCTTTTATTCCTTAAGCTCTTGGCCCACTGTTAATAACTTACTTAAAAAAATTTAGAAACTCTACACAACATGAAGGTTTTTGTGCTACACAGCACTGTCCCATTTCTCTACACTACACCTCATGCCATTTTGAAATCACTTCTGTACCAGAGAGACATTGCACTTAGGAGAATACTTCTTCCAATTTTACTCTATAATACTTTCATTCAAAGAGGTATAGGCACAGGTACAATGAGAGAGATATGTAAATCTCTTTCTCTAGCAGGCTTTGGGATCAGGCAGTAGCTATATACACCTCTATTTCACACACAATGATATGTTTTAAGAATACAAAAGCCAAGAAATTTAGTCCAACACCCATGTGATGAATGAAGACAGAAAAAGCAGTACAGTATGAAACAAAGGTTTGTATACAGGTTGTGAATGTTAAATATTACAAGAGCTTTAATATCTTTCTGACAGGCAAATACCAGGTACATTTATGAAAGTTGCAGAAATCCTTCTGACACTGTGCAAGAAGTACTTACTCTTCATGAAAAAAATTAATTTTCTTAAGAATTTTCACACTTACTTAGTATTATTGCTGTTTTTTAAAACCCAGTGATTTCATGAAACAGGCACTTTTTTGTTCTCTGCACTGAAAGCTGAACAAATTACAAGAATATTATCTGAATAACAAATAATCCTTACAACTTCTTCCACATACTCTTTGGACAGTTAGCTGATGCAAAATAACAGTAGAATGGGGAAAGTTCTTTTTGCTTAGCAATTTCCTCACTGCTGACATGCTGGCCAGTCTCTCATTGTCTAGCAGTCTGGCAGAAGGGCACACAGGCTCTTTCACAAGAAGGTGTCAGAAACATAAGAGCAAGTGAGTTATGAAAGAAGCTGCTTCTAGGCCCACAGGTAATGACACCTCACCTAATTTATGAGGTAAGAAAATACTTTGTTATTTATAAACACTGAATTCATTCCTCAGTCTTTGGCCCTGAAGATGCATCCAGTAATCAATTTCAAGAGCTAAGCTTATAGCACATAGAAAAGCACCGTATTTTACAATTTAGCTTTTCGTGGTTTTAGCTTAGCTGCCTGTCACAACAGTAGCAACACAGTAGTGTAACAAGTCATATCCCTTCCAATGTTTCTCACCTAGTATGAGCTGAAACTCTCATTTTTGAGCATTTTCTCACTGATCATTCTCTCCATCAAACCTCATTTTCACAGCTCCCTTAAATAGCCGTGTCTGTCCAGTAACTCAGAAAACACTGCTCATACCACTTTAATCATAGGCACTGCTTTAAATCAAGAAAAAAAGGATTCTTAGATCCACAAAAGCAACACAAAGAATTGGTCATTTCTCACCAAGAATGAGCCACATGCCGTAACAGAGAAAGAAAAAGTGTAATCAAACTGTAAATTAAAATGACTACAGACAAATCGCCATACTGATAGACCTGACGTTTTTGTTACTATCATTATTTTAAAAAGAAGGAAAAACTAACTTGTTAGCTTTAGCAATCCTGGTCGTTTTGACACTAGTAGGAAAAATAACCCCCAACTTTCAAGATGGCTTTGCTCTTTTTGTTTCACCATCTTTCAAATCAGACACTTTCAACACAGAACCAAGCATTTTCAGACTCTTGATCAGAGCAAAGCTTCAGCTTGCTCCTCCTGTCTCTCTTCCCCGTATGTCTCACCAACAACTTTCTATGCCTCCCCATAAGTTTCTTCAAAGCAAACCCTAACATGTTGTATCTGCATCTTCTGTCTGAATACATTAAAGAAACCATCTATTGACAGAGTCGTTTAAAAAAAAAAAATTACCAAACCAAAACTAGAACTTTATTCTCTTGAGAATTTATCTAGAATAAATTTAATAATATTACTGCATACAACTATTCCTTCCTGAAGCTCTGCAGATCTCAGTGGTCACAGAAAGCCAATGGATCACATGTGGTTATTTATTATTTTTCCCCTCTCTTCATTCTCTTCTTACTCCACACCTTGGGAAGTAGACATCTAAGCCACATTTGCTGGCTGACTATTTCAGTTCCCTGGCAGGGACAGAGAGGTTCTGTTTGGGCAAGGCAGCAGCTCAGGTGGACGATCCTGAAGGCCACCTTGCCCAAAGAAGTGAGAATTCGAGTTGGTGTGCACAGGCCAACTCTTACACGTGCACAAGTGACAGCCACTTACCTGCTTCTGAACACTAGAACCAAGGGAATACAGATGGGAGGTGCTGCTTCCTTAGAGAGCCCTCTCAGGCAGCCTGCCCCTTCTCTGCTGCTCAGTGCAAACACCACGTATGTAACTGAATGCACAGAATGTGAGGGATTAAGAGATACCTGCCTCACAGAAGTACCCCAGGGCAGGCTGCACACTCCTGGGGAGCAGTGTTCCCAACGCCAGCTTTTCATCTCACAGCAACTCCAATGTGCGCCTTTCCTCCAATACAAAGCAGTGCAATCCAGCAGCTGGCCATCACAGATGGCAGGCAGGGGGGCCAACTATCCTCTTGTTATTACTACTTTGTATTTGGATGCCTTAACTATGAAGAGAAGACATATTTTACCCTGTTACCTCAGGGCTTATCAATCCAAAAGAAAACAAATCAAGTAAAACTCAGTTGTGCTTAGGATAACTTTCAGAAGAAATCCTGCAGATTTAAAATAACAGTGCTGTCTAGTAACAAAAGAACTGATGAATAATAGCAAACAAAGAGCATCTCTTTAAAACAGAAAAAAAACTGATTTTTTTTTAAGATATACAAAATTAATTATTTTAGAACTTCAGTGATTTAAAATAGAAATATAAAACTGCTTTGTGCCATTCTCTGGACAGACAGCAGTCGAATTCCGACTGTCAACAGCTAACGCTCAAAATTTCTGAGATTATTACTTACTTAGGAATGAAAGCCTCTGTCCTTTTACTTCACGTAAAAACTAAAACCATTAGTCCATTAGCAAACAGATTTTCAGTAATTTATTAAGATTTATTTGATTAAACATTAGAAAACGTGTTCAAAACTCAAACAAACTAAATAGCAAATGCTTTCAGAACTGGAACTACAAGAATGGAATTTTCATAACAATTATCATCTGATTTTAGAGCCATTCATTATTTAGCTATTCAAAAAGCAAATTTCAGACAACATGCACTAAAAATTGCATGCACTCTCCAAAATTGTAAATTGCCCCCATGCTGCTTTGTCATTTAAGCAATTGCATCTTTCAAGTAAGGAAGTTAATTTATTATACATTTGTAAAAAAATACATTTAATTCTTTGTATGGCACTCCTAAAGACAGACTCCCCACAAAGCTACCTAACTCATTAACTGGAAAGGAAGCAAATCCTGTGGCATAATCTAAGGTTTGGTGCATAAATGATAAAAAAAATGTGCCATTCCAGAAGACACTTGTCATATATTCTATATAAATACAAAAGTAAACGCTCTAAAACTGAAGTTTCCTCTTTTAACCAGTGCTCAAGCTCTCACAAAAACTACCAGTCCTAGGAAGATCTCAAATCCCAACCTATCAGCACAGAGTCCACTAACAACAGGTTTGGGTAGGTTTCCTTCTTAGGTTTTTGTTAGTTTGTCTTAAATCTGAGCTCATACTCTACAAAAGAAAAAACTGAAGCAGACATCTTCAAGGGCTAGAAATAAAAGTGTGTGAGATGTGTATATACCTTATTTTTAAAAAAATGTTAAATAGGTCCCTGGAAGCTTAGCTCTCTGCACCCTACAACTTCATGATCAAAAGAAAAACCCTCATTAGATTGCTAAAATACTGACGTTTTTCTTGCCTTTTATTTAGCAGGAAATATTCAGGGAGTCAAATAAAAGACGACCACATTTAATCACAGTTGTTACCACCTCTGCCTTGCCAGCATGGCTGGTGAGCTCAGGAGAGTGCAAGTCAATATCCAAAAACTCATTCAGTTTTAAGCACGCTGGCCTTAGGAGCTCAGCAGAGACTATAGGGGTTACAGGTTGTGAGACTGGATGTATCTGATGGATATTAAACCATGGAGTTTAATACCACGAAGGCCCTGTGGCAAGGTGAATGTGTAGGAGGCACAAGTCTTTCATGCTGTATCGTGTAACACAATGTTCTGTCTCATGCTATCGTTAACATTTCTGCACTGCTTTCTAATTTCAAGTAATACAATTGACTTTCAAAAGACACTTGCATGTCATCTGTCTTTAAAACAAGGTGCTGAATAATCTAGTCAAAGGACTAGAAGGGAATTCACACAGACTCAAACTGAATTCTCCCCCACTGATGATGTACTGTCAAGTACTTAAAGCACTTTGAAATCATTATGCAAGCACTTTTCAGAATTAAATTTCAAGTGTGACATATGGCATGAAATGAAGGAACCAGACCACAATGCTGTCACTGCTGTTAAAATCCTGTATCATTCAAAACGTGAACAAATTAGTTATGCCACACTTTTTCCAAATTGGTACATTCTGAAACAGCAGTATCAAAGCTACAGCTTTGGGCATCAAGCAGCTCACAGTTTAAGGTTCTTGTACTCTGGCAGAACTGTGCTGGTGCAGGAGCTGGTGAGGTTGAGCACCGGGGCACTCTGAGCTACACAAACCAGACTTCAGGTCCTGCTCTCCCAATTCCCTAATAACAACCACTTCCATTCCCACTGCTTCCTCCTCTTTCCCTAAGATAAATGCAGTGCCCTCGTACAGGCTCTGCCTGCCTCTCCTCCTACATGGCAGTACCTCTCCTTCCCCCGAGACACCCCCCGAAACAGTCTACTCACAAACTGACCCCCCGGACAGAGCTGGCCCCTATTTTCAACTCTGAACAGCAGCTCCCAAACTCACCCTCCTGATCCTGAAGAAGGAACATTTTTCTTGTACACATAAAATAAAATTTCTAGTCAAACATTGCTAAATTTTATTTTAGGGAACTGCCCAGTGTGGTAGACTGTGGATAAAGGATTGTGTTATATCCATACTGCTGTTTAATTAAGATGCACCAAAAAAAACATGCACATACACACAAAAGTAAATTTGCTGATTTTTGCTCATTACTTGCAATATGTTCCACAGCTCTTCCATAATTCCTAAGTTAAATACAAGCACATTGGAAAGCTGTTGTGCCTTAAAAAACTTTTTCTGTGAGTTTTTATGAAGGTCATGGGACCTTCAGTGCCCTGTTGATCCATCTGCCTCAGAGAACACAGAAGCAGAGACCTATATCCAAGAACAAAAACACAATTACAAGGTATTTTCTTTGTATTGCAAGAAGCCTGAAGACACAGGCCCAATGTGTAAAAGTAAGTAATCCTTCCTAGCTTTCTGGGGTCTGACACACAAATGGGTGGCCCCTAAGGCTGCAAAGCAGTGAAGGGCGGCACCAGCTGGGAGCAATGTCCCACAGCTGATGCCCAAGCCCCAGCACTGGGCAGTGGCTGTGAGCTGCCCACTCCCCTGAACGCTCCTGCCAGCACCCCACACCCCCTTCCCATTTGCACCAGACATCGGCGCTGTGCTAGAAGGAAGGGATCCATGTGCTCCTCCTGCTTCCCAGCCATCAGCAGCAGAAATCAGGTGGCCATGATTTGTAACAGCAGCAAAGCAAGGTGTCTGACTGCACGATTTCATTATCTGATCATCTTTGTTGCTTCTCCTACCAAAGCTTTCAATACACTACTGATGTCAGCATATAATTGATGTAATTGAGTAATCTAAACCAATTTTGAAACTGATAGAAATTCAAGACAAGAGAACTTTTCCGTTTTGTGGGGGTCTGGACCCCCGCAGGGGTTTGCCCTGCGTTCTGGCCTTGAGATTCTCTTCCTTCAGTCCGTGATGTTGAAAGGAACTAAGCGAGACTTCTTCTTTGCTGTATCAGAGTTGTTTATTTTCTTTATCAAAACATTGGAGGACAGTGTCCTCCCAGGACACCAGAGCAAAAAGGCAACGGCAGCTGAAAAGCAGCTACCTTCTATATCTAACTAACAACCATTCTAGAAACAATACATATCTTATTTTTGTTCCCAACACCAGTAAACCTTCATCTTATTGATATGTCTTTTCAATACTAACTTTTTTCCACCAACCACCACACCACAGGAACTGGTGTCAGAGAAGAAAGGAAGAGAAAGAGGAAAGAGAAGAAGAAGAAGAAACTGACACCCAAAAGCATCCATCTTGTGCCCATATAATACATAGAACAAAATCTAAATCTATAACTATATTCTCTGTGTTGCAAAAGCAAAAGGCTTTTCTCACTTCTTGGGTGTTTGCAGTTCATCCAGGATTGAGGGCAAACCTTCCCAAGGGCTCAGATCAACATCCAAGCCACGCTGGAGTGCTCTGGGGATAAACACAACCCCAGGGGGAGAAAGAGAGGTTTCCTGGCCTCCCTCGACTCCCACAAGTTTGATAACCATTACTTCTTTAAATTTTTTCCATCTATAAAGACTAAAGAAGTCTCATTAAAGAAACCAATGAATTACATTTTTGTGATATCATACACCGGTTTTTAAAATAAGCACAAATAAAAAATGAATTGAAAGATGAAAGAATATGAAAAAAAGGAGCTATCTGAAAGATTATTATTCTATCAGTCTGCATTCCCTTTTCTTAGTCCACCTCTCCACCACACAAGCCAAGGAAAGACCTGGTCTTCCCCACACACAGTTCATCTTTTAGACAGCTTACATTGTCAGAATGTTCCAGGTATGCAGCAGGCTGACAGACTCCACTCATTTGGCAATTACTTTCAATGGAAACTAAATTACTCAGTTGTAAAAGCAAAAACCACACTCTTCAAGTTCTAATTAGTTTTATTAATTGAAGCAGCAAATCTCAAAACAACTGCAGAAACTGAAAAAGAACAAACAGAAAGCTGAACTTAGTGTTGAAACTATTTAAAGGTCTCCAGCACATTAAATAATGCCTGGAACGGTTATTTCTTCAAGTGAGAAAAAGCAGTAAGGAGTTTGAGCACAGGTTTTGGCTACACAGCTTCCAATATTTGGCTTCAAAACATGAAAAGAATACAAAATAATTAGGACAGATGTGTTTACAAAGAAACAACCATCTAACATATGCTGTTGCAGGTAAGACAGACTTTAAAAACCACTACAAAAACTTAAAAGACCATAGCAAATAGAAATAAAATCCTCCATCTGACCCACAATGTTCTCCTCTAGTAATCTTTTTAATACAGCAGACCAGAGACAAGGACAGAATTTAAATATTGTTCTCATGGTTATATGAAACACAATCCCTTTTTTCATAATGCACGGAGTTTGCAGTAAGCCATGATGAAGTATTAATAAACATATGCTATAGATGACACAGGAACAATGTGCAAAATAGCTTCACAGTTAGTTCAGCTTGCAATTGCTTTCAATCACTCAATCTAATTGTAAAAGAATTATTAAAGTGTCATTAATTAAACCACCAATTTATTCATAGTTATGTACATGAAGTCAAACAGAATTTCAATAATTTAAAGCATTTGGATTGTTTTTATATCCTAAGGAGAGTAGGTTATTTGTAGCATACCAGATGTTTGCTGACAAGAAAGAAAATACACTAAATCAGCATTTTAAGCAACATGTAGAAATACATCCACATAATTTATCTTGTTCACATGATGAACAGGCACCCACCTAAATTCTCCAGGTCACATTTTCTGCCTTACTTTTTCTACAGGGATATATCAGCAATGAACTATTTCCTACACATCCTCTACAACAAAAGCCAAACTCTTCATATCTGCTTGCAAGGTCCAAGAAAAAACAACAACTTCTACCACCCAGCAAGCATCCCATTAAAATTCTGGGTAGAGAGCCTTACATATCAAACTCTTTCTACAAAGTATAATATTCTACCAAGATGAGAATCAATAAAAGTATAACTAAGCCCCAGCAATAAAAGGTGAAGGTCTCCATAACACAAAGGTAAAAGATTGTCAGGAAAAGAGGAAAACCTTCACAAACCAAAAACAGTATAAAAGAAACATCTAACAACAAATTGGTTTAATAAAGACAAAGTTCTACATTCAGCCTTGAAAATTTATTTTTAAGAAGTACTTTATGCTCACTTTGAGTTCTTCCTCATCCCTCAACAGTATTTCACACATAATCAATAACTGAGCCAGAACTGAGAGAAAAAAAACATGAAGCCACTCTTCCAAACAGTACATCATTTCTAAAGTTTTGATCATAGTTTGATCAAAGGAAATGGTAGCAGAATCACATTTCTCCTTACTATTACTGAGACTTGGGAAGTTTCTTTTAAAAAGTGATGAAGACAGTAGCACTAGGTTCATACAGAATACAACTTTGTAAAAACTACCTTAAGATGAGTTAGAAAACACTTTCCATGAGATAAAGGAAAATGATGTAAAATTCTTCTCTGTCTTCCCTCACTTCCCCTAAGTGCAAGAAAACTAGCCTCCCTCCTCCACAACACTGATAAAGGCACCTTGTGAAATCCTAGTAACCCAAGTGCAGACCCACAGACTGAAAATATAAACATGAATGAAAATTCTGGCAAGTAATAAAACCAGAAGAAAAAAACACCCACGACTCAGAAGACGTCATATAAAAAGGAAAAAAACTCTCTTTTTCCCTCCCCAACATCTTTCTCCTTATCTAGAAGCTCCTGAAGCTTACAGCATTTTGTAGAATCACAGAGTGACTGAGGTGGAAAGGGACTACAGAGATCCTCCACTCCAACCCCCATCCTCAGCCGCAGGAGCAACTGGAGCAGGTTGCTCAGATCTGTGGTCAGTTGGGCTTTAAATGTCTTAATGGATGGAGACTCTACAGCTCAAGAGGGAGGTTACAGGATTTCATCAAAATCACTACAAAAAAGAAGTCTTTTCTGATGTTTAAATGGAATTTCTTGTATTTCAGTTTGTGCTCATTGCCTTTGTCCCATTACTGGACACCACGGATGCAAATTTTACCAGACCGGCATCACTTACTTGCACGTGCAACAGGGACATCAGTCAAGCCCTGTGAGCATTAATCAGAGACAGCAGCAGATAAATATTAAATAGGGCTATCATAAACCTGCTGCCAGATCCCAAAGTTAGGAAAATAATACATTTATGCTGTTACTAGCTCAATAATAAGCTATAGACATCTTCACATCTTACATAGTCACCAGAAAGTAAATAGTCCTGCAGGTCGGCCCTGCTCAAAATTATCTTACATTTGAAAATTTCCTTCTTTTTCATGGAGGTTTGAGACCGACCCCAGATTTCAGCCTGTTCCAAACCTCTGCACCTCAAATTCCAGGCATCAACCCCTCACAGAGGGTAGTAGGTCATAGCAGCTACTCCACCCCAAAGGAGTAAAACCACATACCCCCTGGCCAACATCCACCCAGGCTAAGTCTCCCCAAATGTGGCATATCCCATTCCATACAGCAAAGGTATTGGCACCGTTTCAGTTTTCACACATCATCATCGACTGAAAGAAATCATTACCTTCTCAATGTGGCTACCAGAGAGGAGAGTTTGTGTGATGGAAAGGGAGACAGTCCTGGACAAGTAGTAAGCAGCTCATCGTACTCTCCTTCCCTCGGAACATTATTCTATATGTGGTTTTCCCAAAGAGTTCATCCCTACTAGCTCTTCCCTATGTGGCTGCAGGAATCTGAGTAGCAAAAGTCTCACATTAACTGGAAGAATTCCAAACTGTGCATATGTTTCCCCTAAACACTGTGGTAAGTAGCCAGAAACTGACAGGTGAAAAGTTTAAGTTCATTTTTAATGCAAAATTGCTCCTCATTTTCCAGTACTTCAGTCACCATAAAACCAGACAAGAGTGACCCCAATACAGAAATTTAAACTGGAACTAGCTACTTAGAGAGGCCTTAGTAACAGATGCCCTAGTCCAAACAGAGCTAAGGCTCTTTGATCCATGCAGCATTCTCTACACTGCAGGTGGACTGGCAGCCACCCCACCCTGCTGTAATGAGCCACCACTGTGTGACTAATAAGAGGCTCAGGAAACTCCCTCCCTACTTCCAGAGGCAGTCTCTTTCTATTTCACATTTTTCCAAAGGTCTAAGATATACACATCAAATTGAGATACACGAGAGACACCTGTGGCCAGGTGAGTAGTCACCAATCAGCTTATCCTCTGACTGTTCATATCTGCATGCTTATTCTGCCACCTGGCTACTTCTTCTCCCAAAATCAAACATTTATTAATATTGCTGGTCATTCTTCAAATCTTTATCTATTTTTGCTGATTAAGCACTAATACAAACTGCTAGTGAACGTTTCCAAAACACAAAAAAGTGTCAGCATTTTGTACTAATATTTGGATTAACTATGCAACTCATCCATATTTTCTGTTTGTAGAAGTCCCAATAAATCAGAAGAAAACTACACAAGTTAGTCCAAAGGCAAACTCATGCTAATAAGCTACATCTGGAGTTTCAGATTAAATACATCACTCCTCCGCTTAACAGACTTTTACTCTAAGATCCCTGACTTTCTAAGGCTGTTATCAACCCAAATTCAAATCATACATATGCCACCCTGAACCGGGCCTGCCTTTTTTTGTGGTACCTGTGTTTACACAGCTTATCCCTTATCACACTTCCAACACTGGGAACCACAGCAGATGGTCCCCTCAGACACAACTCTAACAGGTTTTCTCCACTCCCCCATTCCACTTATTTTTTTGTGCAAACAACTGATAAGGAAGGCTGCTGCAATGATTTACTGATATCTGAAGTTGAAAATTGACAAAATGCAAACTGCTTTTGTTCGCCCCCACCACCCCCCGTGAACTGCTTAACCTCTTAACTACTAAGCAACACAGACAAAGAGTATTAATAATTGTACAAACCATACAATCTGCAGGATTAGCATTTCAAACACAAGCAGTATTGGTGAATTTAAAGATCATTATTGCCTTTAAAAGTTATGCCAGTTACAACAAGCAACGTACTATTAATAAAGGAGAAAATATGAGGCAGTCTCCTTTACTATTAAGATCCACTGGTTTGGAAATGCCTTGAAATTATGTTCAAAACCATTTCCAACAGTCTACTGAAAACAGGCTCTCAAGCAGAATTTAGAGTAGAAACTGGACATTTCATTTGTAAATATGTATTTACAACCCAGAACAACCTGAAGCCCAGTGACATAAAAATGAAAATGCTCTCAATACTGCTATTAGAAAGATAGAAAGATGCTTAAAACTAAGCTCCATGTAAATTCTATTAAGCAAGCCAGGCTCTTACTAGTGGAGAACATGAATTTGCAAAACCACTGTAGCAAAATCTTGCAAAAAAAACCTAGAGGTCCACAAAAGCATCTCAACTAACCATCTATGAAGAACCATCTGCAAGTAGACAGTAATGAACCAGACAGACCCAGAGGGCTTTCTTAAATGTAGGTCATGCCTGTCAGACCATAGCAAAAGACACAGTAACATTTGCTGAAGAGAACCCTGAATTATTATTGAACTACTCTGTAGGCAGATAGTAATAGCTACATATTTGCAATAATAACTATCCGATGCTTAAGAGGAATAAGAAGAAAAATCTGCATAAATTCAACAGCTGCATTGAATTTAAGAATAAGAGTCATAAAACATTCCTCATAACATTTCACACTTTACATGCTTCTCTCTTCATAACGTGGCAACAGAGAAGAAAAATTTCTGTTGAAATCTGATGTTTGTTTTACACCAGGGATTGGGAGACCAGTGAAGAAGTAGGCCAAAAGGTAGTTTAGAAAAAGTAATTTTTGCTGATTTATGCCATATTAAGATGAAGTCTTAAATTACCTAATTACTGAAATGACATAGTTAAAACCTTGAGAATTATTACTCTTGATATCTGCAGTGTTCTCTTTCCTTGACTGACGTTCTCAGTAAGTGATTCTGGTACCTTGTATTTTGTTAGAACACAATCCCATAGAAGAAGACTGTATAATAACTTAAGATGTGGATATAGACATAAGAAGTGAGATAGCATAATGGAAGTACATGTAGCAATAGCCTGATCCCTGGCTGAGTTTTGTTGGCTTTTTTTACTCACACAAGTAACACAGCAAAAAAACCCTTAAGAATTTAAGAAAACCTGACAACCATGATAGTCTGCAGATGAGAAATGCAGTTACTTTTCACCTGAAGATCAAAAAATTACACAGCTAAAAAATTAGTATTGCAAAGCGTAACACAATGAAACCAACATTATTCAAAAACACATGGCTCTGCAATCCTACATGCATCTCGAGCTGTAAAATCAAGGACACAAAGCAGTATTTATTTCTTTCTAGAGGGAAGTAAGACAAGAAGTGAGGAATCTTTTTGCCCTGCAGATAGAGATTCACAGTCAACTAGGAAACAAGAAAAAGTGCTGTAAGATTCTCCACAGATGAATCTTTCTGGAAGCAAGGTATCAGGTGAACCCATAAACACTATAAATAGGACACAGTAAAAGACTGGAACAGAAAATTTAACCAATAAATCTCCACACTCAATAAATTCTGTAATTAGACAGTTAAACTTGAAGTCAAGCTACAAAATTATCTAATGAAGGAAAAATTAAGGAGTACAAAAAATCTGTTTGCTCATTCTTTGTTCAGCTAGCAGTCACCAATCATGAGTTCCAAAGAAGAAAAGATTCTTCATTGGCCAGCAAAAAAACTTCCCATTCGCAGCTCACTTATTACAGGTTATCAGTGTTTACATTTATCCTGTAAATCTACTGAGATTACATTTACCAGCAAAAACCAGTATCAGGAGAACACCTCTTTCAGATTCAAACACAATCCACATGCAGATGCAGTTACACTAACAAAAACATTTTTGTACTTGTTTATAATTCAAAATATATTGGGGTGTTTTGGGGGAATGGGATGGTCTATCTTGTTTGACTGCTTTTCATAAGTTTATGTTCTTGGTAAGTTTCAGATTTTAGAACACTGTCTGCTTCTCTGAAATACTAAAACCACCGCACTACAGGTAACAGCTTTGGACCTGTGTTCATTACAGTCCCAACAGAAGTAAAATAGATAATGTAACCAACAGGCTTTTCAGTCTTTGAATCTTTAAACATGACCTCCATTAATCATCAGGGTTATTTGTCCATTTTTAACAAACAAAAAGAAAAGAATCACTGGAAAAATTTCCCACTGTCATGTTACTGTAAAACACAATTGATGCATCAGTACATCGATCAGCTTTCTTGCCAATAATTGTCATTTCTGCAGACACATGCATGAACCTCAGCATTGCAACATTTTAAAGTTGTGCTTGAACTTTACCTGACTTACAATTAAACAAAAATTAGTGTCAAAATGTGTTGTCAGAGCTGCAGCTCTCTTTTAAATATACAAGTTAAAATAATTTTGCTGTAGTGTGATTGGGGATAGATTGAATGGCAATATTTAGTCTAATTACCTTTTTCTGGAGGTTTAAGAATACACATACTAAGGGAGGGGACGGTGTGGTCACAATCAAATCTCTGAAAGGCCACAATGCTGTTCATTGCAACATGTTTCTTCAGAGATCAAAGTCTGCTGTCTGACCACAAAATCTACAACAATTTAGACTTTCCTGAAACAAAACAATAATTTCTAAGACTAACTGCATGTATACACTCAACTAGAAAACAAATTAGATCAATTTTTCAAGATACATTAAAAAATCCACACAGTGCACACTGAACCATGCAGAACCTAAATGCTGCCACTGAAATGTTTTAAAATCTTTTAATAAATACTGTTCACAAATAAGAAGAAAACAAGTTAACATAATTAACTTATATACTATTATCACAAATTTTACCTGTACAGACTGTAAATAAAGGATAAAAATAGCATATGCATTTCCATTTAAACTCGCCTGAAGATAATTATGAATGCACTCTGGCTGAACTTCAAGTATTCAGATTTTAAACATTAATTTACTTTGACTATGTGCACGTCAAAATGAAAGATTGCTGTCTGGATCCAGACATGCAGTATTAATACTGAACACGTGCATTCATTTCAGGTCAGCAGACATTCCAACTCTACTTCAGCAGGTGGTAGGAATAGCACTCTAATTAAAATCTATATTAAAAAGTTCACAATGGGCTATCTATTCTGAATAGCTCCCATATAGAAACATCACTGCAACTGAAGGACTTAGAGCACATTCACTCAAAAAACTGAATGGCCCCCTAACAATAAAACACCTTTCTAAAAAATTTCTACTTTTTCAGCCTACCAACAGATTTTTCAAGGCAGCCCACTAAAGATTTCAGGACCTATTTAAGATACTAAGAAAGATACCAAAACATGAAAAAAAGCTAAACTAAGCTCATTCCCTATTAGATATTTGTCATAACTTCAGAAAATTATTGCCTTTCAT
>VZTN01026761.1:127841-194634 GCA_013400515.1 Erpornis zantholeuca | reverse complement strand
GTGTTAAAGGGGTGAGATGCTGATTAGCACGCATTTCTTTGTCTCAGGTCTCATAAAAACAACAAACCCAGCCCTAGTCCAGAGGGATTTTCAACATTTTTTGCTTTGTATATATACCAAAACTTAGAAAAATGTTTATAGTTTGCATTAATGTTCCTTTTTTGTGTGTCCACCAGCAGTAAATTTGAAAAATGCAGACCCCTTCAACTACCTTCTTGAATCACAATTTGGGTATGGATCTCTAGGAAAAAAAAAAGTCCTTCGACAGGTTGTTCTCACAAAGAAGAGCCTATAAATCAGTTCATACAAAACATTATTTTCCTTAAAAATCATCTTCCTGCAGAACCAAATTAATTGAGATACAGGAGGAAAGATCTCAACTTGAATCAACTACATATTATTAATTCATCCTAGAAGCTGCCTTACTGCTTCAAACCAAAGGCTGTGAAAACCTGAAAAATAAGAAAGAGAATTATGTTAAACTAATTCTTACACATTTTAAACTGAAACTGAACTACTTCAGAAGCACTGCATCATGATCAAGGATCAGCAGCTGTGGGTATATTTCCTGGGGTTATGCATTGTTTTCTAAACTGAGGAAACTTCCACCTAAGACAACAGATCTTCTTTGGTGTTCCATTGTTGAAAGATACAAACATCTAACTTTTGCCATCCAACTACATATTGCAAACCAATCCAGACCACCATGACTTCAGTGTCTTGAGTTATATATGGCTATTTTTGTTTTGTTCTGTTGTACCGTATTCCTAAGACCACTTCTTCAATACAAATGAGCTTTCCCCAAAAACTGAAAAAAATTGTTTTAATAAAGCTTTTGCCACTAAAGAAAAGCAAAGTATTTTTTTTGCTGCTCAGTGTTTCCTCAGAATCTTCCTATAAGAGAAGTTCTTCTCCTAATTTTTTTTTCTAAAAACCTAAGTGTTATGCCAAATATCACATTTTGTCTTTAGTATGTGCTAGGTAGCACACCTGGAACTTCAAGTACAAATTTATCAACTGATTTCAATCAGCGCCAGGAAGGTGAGTCAAACTAGAAATGTTGTATACACACAATGCAAATCGTCACTGATACACCAGTAGAGGTGTGATCCAAGACAGCAAACAGCAAGATCTCAGGAAGTAAATGAAGAATATACCCTAACAGTTAAATAAATCCATTTAATCATTACTGTAAGAAACAACTACAGCATTCACCAACTTTATCTGTTCCCCCTTCTCAAAGAAACCAAGCAAAACACACTTAACAATGGAAAAAAAAAAATCATACATGCACACAGAAAACATGCAGTCTGGTAACATTTTTGCACTTCACAGACCCTCTGGAGTTTGGTTGGGTTTTTTTTAATGATACATATAACAAGCTGCAGCTGAAGCAAACTTTCTTCTTTTGCTGGAAGAATCCACATCTTTAAGAGATGCAAACTTTCCTGGTGTACGTACCTGAGACCCATGAAAATCTGCCTTGCCAAAATTTCTAAAATGTTTTTAAAAGCATGACAGTAAAGGAAACGGACTGCTTAGCACATTGTACCTCCCGCACAGTGAAAACCCCTTGCTAACGCTGATCATTATGAAAAAACCTCACACCATCCTGATTGGACACACAAAACCCTGGCTGCATCACGTTGCAAGCGTCTTAGTACCACACCCAGAAAGCTTTATTTGGATACATCTTTTCCATGAATGAACAACTCCTTGCTTACAATTATATGGCACACTCTGAAACCAAAAGTCCAGTTTTAAGATACAAAAAAAGTTAAAACAATTTTAAACTTTCCCAGTTAAGATTCTGAAAATAAAGAGTTCCTATAACTCCCATGAACATACATGGATGATGATCAATTAGTAAAAATCATACAAATCCCTCTAATCTCAAAAGACTTTTATACTAATCACTGCTTCCTTTCCTTTGCAACCATATTCGAACAGACAGTGGATCTCATTTTTTCAGAATAATCTTCTAGGATATTTACACAAGCCTAATGTATGCAATGCTCTTGCATTATTAATAATTTCTGTGGGAAACGAATGAAAATTTTACCTCACTTGCTAGGGTTTCCTCTGAACTTTTGAGTCCTTTCAAACAATGCAAAGCAAGGCCCTGAGCCAGGAGATCATTTGTAGTGGGACCAATTAAGTGACTAAATTGAAAATAAAATTCAACAAAATGGCATTTTTAACCTAAATGTTAATTTAAACTGTTCTCAAGGAGAGGTTTCAGCACTAATTTTGGTGCCAAGACGGTCACACAGCGCCATCTAGCAGTGACTCTCAGTACGGCACTTACTGTGACACCGAGTTAAGACACTTCCATAAATAAGTTTGTAAAGTCCTCACTCATTTAAATAAATTCAAAGAAACCAGGGAAACGACCCATACAATTCCTATAAGCAAATCTAAAGCTGAAGCTTTATAGAGTGAACCAATGCCAACTGCTGCAAATCTCTTCCCATTGACCAAACTCTGAACTCATAAAAGGGAGAAGGTGTTTAAAACATCTTTGATAGCTTATTACTTCTGCAAAAATCTTTCTAAAATTATCTGGAAAAGCTAAGTAAGCACTAGTAGAACTCTTACTGTAACGTAGTCCTGCGTAATTCTTACTGCAAGTCTGACATCAAACTCTGATCTAATGTTTCTCCAAAGTGTTACCTTCACCTACTTTAAGTGGCCAAGATTACTCTGCTTTTCGTGACTAAAACTGTTGAAACATCTCAAATTACATAGACCAATAAATTCAGGGTTTCTAACATAGTGGGTGGGGGGAGGATCCTTTAAGGACCCAACGAATGGCATCAAGATGGATTCTTTACCAGATCAAGTTGCACAAAATACTTGCAGAAATCTATCACAGCACAAAACACTAAAACAAAGCATTCCAAGTCTAAAGCTCTAGTTTCACAAGCACATACTTTAACTCAGCACAAGGAAGCCTTAGTGCTAAATGAAAAACAAGCCATCTCTTGTAAGCCACCTCTTGCCCACTCAGTCCAGGTAATGCTCTGCCTTCTTCCTTCCTCAATGTCTCAATGCATATGCCTAGACACTTAGAAAGATTTGCAGTGAATCAAACCAAGGAACTACGATGATTTTAGACTAAAATGGCCAAAAATAATACAAAAGGTGCCAGAGTATTTTTGAAACTACAGTGGAGAAAAAAATAAAAGCAAATAACAGAAGTGTGATGACAATGCTTGGCTTAACAATACAGTGTTAGTATTAACTAAGAACAGTTATTATGAACAGCCATGGTGGCCCTAAATGAGCTGTGATAGCAAATCCTTAAAAAAACCCACTGTGAATACCTATAAATTAGCAGCATTCGGACACATGAAAAAATTGAAGCAGAGAAGCAAGGTATTCTGACCAGGATAGCAGACAAGCTAGCACCATGACTTTAACTTCCCCATCTTCAACTTTTTTATTCAAAAAACTGTTTCCTGTAAGTTTCCATTTCCTATGGAAGTGTATTTCAGTATTTCCCATCTTACCTAAAAAAACATTAAGTCAATTATGACAGAGTTATTCTGTAACAGACTCTGTAACAGAGATTTCATTTGTCCTGGGACCTAAATTTGAAGGTTTCATAAACTGCATTTTGAATAAGGCAACAAAAAACTACCTCCTCCACATTTATCAAAATTGAACACGCTAGATAAACATACTAATGCACTTGAAGGTTGATGCAAATAAACTGGATAATGTCCAGAGGTATGGAACAAGAAAGGTCACAGCTTTAGAGAACATGACCTATGAGAGAAGCTTTTAGGAATTAGGTCTATTTAGCCTAAACACAAGATGCCGATAGGGAGAAGGCATAGCAGCATTCAAATATGTAAAAGGTTGCTAAGCAGAAGAAAAGAATCAGATGTTCTCCATACACACTAAAGAAAATACAGGCAGCTATAGGCTTAACTGTGCTAAAAGGTATAGGTCACACACTCAGAAACACTTTTCAACCAGAAAGGTAATTAATCATCCAAAACAGGTTTTGAATTCTCCATCACTGCAGGTTTACAACATCCAGCTAAAACAAAAGCTGCCGAATGGCTTAGCCCTGGGAAGGAGAGCTCACCATGAAGGTGCCTTTTGGCCTATGATCTTTGACAGAATGCAGCAGTCTAAGAGGAGGCTCTGTCAGTCATGAACACAAACTTACAACCTACTCCCTGCAGGTGGTCAGAGAAAACAGTTCCACTTAAAATTCCTCTCCCAGTCCTCCTCTACATCAGTTTACATCCCAGAACTAAACTCCTGCTCCTGCACCTGGCAGATGGGCTGCCTGCAGCAGGTGAGCAGCATCACACTGAGGTTCTGATAAACTATGTGAATTGCCCCCCAAGCCTCCAAGAAGACCAAAGGAAAATTTCAAAGTCCCCTCCATTTAGTAAAGAGTGGAACCACTGACAACGGAAAAGCTGAACCTGTAAAGGAACTGACAGTCACCTACAGAAGAAGACCCTGTTTTACTTGCACTGCTGTGTTTTTGTTTGGAAAATCATGAACAGACTCAAAGACAATTCTAAACATGCAAGTTTTCCAACAAGCCATTTCTAACAAAAACACGCAAGTGTCATGGCAAAACAGTGTGTGGAGAAAATTTCCTTTCTCTCGTAACTTTCCTGGAGTCTGGGGTTTTATGAAAAACAAGACAAAAACGACCCTTTAACAATCAGATTTTTCTCCTGTAACAGAAAATTCTGGTAGTGCTTTTCTTATTCTACTCTAATGTTACAAAGAATATCTGGAACCATCAGCAATATATAAAGGTGACTGTCTTACAACTGAACTAGTTATTTTTTTTGTTTTCTAGTTAGACTTTCAAACCATATTCACTTGATATTCTCCTTCCATCACTACCAATCATGAGACTCAAATTTCTAGTTGAATAAATATTGGATGCTCAAATTTACCATCTGATGGTCTACATCTTTATATTCACAAAGGAAAATTAACATTTCCAATGGTAAGTGAATTTTTCAAAGCATGATAAAGAAAAGCAGAGAAGTGGCGACCCATGAACAAGCAAGGGAATCTCAAAAGTCAACTATCACTTAGGGAATCAATTGCAAACAAGCACACTTTTACCCTTAAAACCCAGCCAACAAAAGCTGAGGGTCCAAAATGCCTAATAAAATCCACAGCCAAGTGTTCTGTCTTCTATTAAACTGCAAGCCAAAAAAATCACTTCCCTATACACCAGTGTCTTGTACCAATCAACAGCAATTCAGTTTTGGCACAATTAACTCAAAGTCTATTTATAGTTATCCAAGACAAAGTTTCTGCTTAGCTTCTTTCTGTAAGCAAATTGCAAAGCCAGGGATTTAAGACGAGACAAAAGCTAATGTCTTCTGCTTAAATAGCCTGTTCCTCAGCCCCAACACTTAATCTGCTAGCTCCAACTGGTAGCACACAAAAGCTACAGGATTCACGGCAGTGAATACAAGATTGATGGATGTGCATTTCTGCAGGCCCATCATGCCCTGGCTAAGCATAAACGTTGGAGAGACAGCACCAGCCCAGTCAGCTTAAGGTCCCCATGGTTGCCAGGCTGTTTGGGCACAACAGCTATCCCACTTTCCCCAAGTGGTTGAAAAGAGCACAAAAATCACTGAAACTGGCTAGGACAAGGCTGAAGTTTCCTATGAACTGCAGAAATAGGTTATGACAATATAAAACATTCTAACACACAGTTTTATGACGCGATAAAGTCATTTCTCTGCATCTCAAGAGATGCAGAGCAGATCTATCACTTCTCTCAGGGTGAAAGAGCTTGCAATCTATCTAGTACTGCTGAGACCAAATAATTAGCATCTGTGCACAACTCACTTGATTTCAAATTAGGCTTTGGAGTACAGCAATGACAGAAAAGAGCAGGACTGAATGGTTATTCCATCAACTCCACGAGGAGGATACAGGTCACATGGGAGTCTGCTCCAGCTTTGCTTTAGACTGCAGCACAATGTCATTCCACTATCACAGAGCTCCTTCCCTGCAAATTTAAGGGTCTCCCAGGGCACAGCTCTACTGCCCCAAGAGGCACAAGGGACAGACTGTCCTTTGACAACCTGTTTATCTCCACTATTTCAAACATCATTCACAATAAAACATTTTACAAAACTACAGAAAAAATAATATTAAAATGGAAAAAGCAAAAAATTATACAACCCAGAAGTTCCTGAAGATAAGTTCAAGAAAATGACATGCACTCAACATGAATGAATTAAAGAAAAAAAACGAAAAAAACAAAAAAAGTAAGTACTTCCAAAAACCTTAAGCACACAAAATACACAATCTAAGTACACAGCTAGGCCTTACTCACAATCAACTTAGGATATTAATTCACAGCGGGTGGTATTTTCTCTTAAAAAACACACTAAATCACATCCTATATATTGCTTAGAATTTGCTTGAACAAATGAAAAACCTAGCGTTGGAAACTTAGAATAGTACCACACTAGCAACAACAGTTACCAAATGCTAGCCCTAACAAGCTGTTAGGCACCCAAACCATTAATTACTGATGTCCAACCTGAACACCATCTGCCTTTACACTCACAGTTCTATTTATGCTGTAGTTATGCATTTCAACTAGCAGTATTTTTTCACCAGTCCTTACAGTTTTTAGTGTCTTGGTGAAATACACATGGTAAGACAGTGTAACCACGATTATTAAACAACTTTTAAAATCATTCCTCGATGAAAACAGTATGTTGATTGTTTTAAGTAAACTCCTTAAATAATGTTTGAAAGAGAGGTCCGTATATAAAAGTATCCCAGCCTACCCAGACCAACAAGCATAAAGCAGAAAGTGCTTCCAAATGGAACAGTTCTTCAGAAGGTGCATTTAGTCAATTACACTTCATGAACCTCAGCTCCTTAATACAGACCCTCTGGAAGCGAAATTGAGTCCAGCACAAAGCATAACTGAAGCAAAAAAGTGGTAACTCTCGAAACAAAACAGAAGTACAAAACACAGACCTTAACAATCAACAGCAAAGTTGCCAACTAAATCAGCGTAAGATCAGAATGACAGCAGATAATTTGCATTAAAGCAGGTTTAGTCAAATGCATATGACTGTACTTAAAACGTGCCGAAAGCTTCGGGACCCTCAATTGAGCCGTTCCGAGCCCAGCAGGGATGGGAAGGCTGGGAGCCCTCCCGGCGGGCGAGACGCGAGAGCGCGGCACAGCCCCGCACTCCTTAGGCACTGCTGCCCCCTCTCGGCTGCTCCCGGCACGGCACCACCGCGCCAAGGCTCCTGCCCAGCCCTCACAGCACAGCGCCTCACCTTTTAAACATTCTGCAGCTGAAAAAAGCCTAAGCTATTTTATACATTACCTTATCCCGACTCTGTGTGTGTGTGTGTGAGTGTGATCTAACATTCTTTAGAAAGGAACAAGAAGAGTAACGTCCAAATCCGCTCATTTGGCCAAGCAGGCCTGGGGAGACACAGTGATGTATCCCTTAAAAAAACAAAAAAAGGGCATAATTTAAAAGCACAGACGAGCTAAGACAGCAGCAAACACACTCCAAGGATGGGATGGGAGTTGAGGAGAGATAAAAAATTGGCTACATGTTTCATTGCTTGTTCAGTCCATGACCAGACCTGTTTTAACACGAGAGTGATGGAATCACCAGGCTTACATGAACATAACCAAAGCCTGCCATGAAGAAGGAAACAAAAATTATACTCAGGTCTGATAGCCCTTTTCTCTCTCCTTTTTCTTTTCCACCTTTCTTTATTTGCTCCCATCAATGAGCAAAAGCACCAAAACCAATTTGTGTCTATTATCTGCTTTAGTGCATTTCTACTGTCTCCAGCCAGCCTCCATAATCACACGGCAGTCTTTTCTCTTAGTATGCCCTCAGGCCTAACAGAGGGAGAACACCATGGATTAATGTTCTGTATTTGGAGACACAGAACAGTTCGATTTTGCTACATTCAAAATTCTTACAAGCAACAAGCCAGAAAGCAACACACTCAGGCTTGCCTTGCTCCCCAGAGTAGCTTACAGCAACTCACACACAGAGGAATCCACATGGCAACTGATAAAAAAGTATTCCTAAAATACATTAAAAGCATCGTAATGCAAAGCTGTAACCATGGCAAGTTCAGAGAACTCTGTCCTCATAAGCAATTTCTCAAACCCAAGGAACTGTCAGCTAAGCTTCATCCTTTCCATCAAATAAAACTAGTCAAACTGAAGCAAGAGCCTGCAGTGAACATTAACCCTCCACCACTATTCCCCAGTCATCCACGGTAACAAGCAAGTCCTTTTCAAGTGCTCCTACAAATGTTTCTGACCAAAACATAATCCTGCTCGTATCTCTGAGGATACATGGTCAAAGAAATCTCTTCAGGTTACAAAAAATGGTCTCTTCCCCCATTAGCTTTTATAAATCTACTATAAATTTTCCTTAAGCATGAAGAACCATGAGAAATGTGGAACTAACATCTCTGTGTAGAATACCCTACAAAGTGCCTCATCATCTGGGTGTCCATGCTGAACTCACTTCATCACTATTTACGCTTCATTTGCTGATTGCTTAACCATCTACTACAGGGGCATATTCCACATAGGAGGATGGATGTTACCAGGATTTGAAATCTACCTTTCATGCTTCAATCCTTCTCAAACGCATTCTTCTGAAATACATGAAGTTCAGCGTTGCCAGAACTAAACTCCATTGCACAACCACCAGAGCATGCAGCCAATGCTCTTTCACTAGAATTAACCCTAAACATGTTGTGCATGCTTAAATTTACCTATGTGAGCTCTCAGCAAGTATCTTTGAAGATAGTGTGCACACAGGATTTATTTAGGTTCTTCAGCATGCTCCCAACTTTCAGTTACCAGCCCTGTGATTGTGAAACAAAAACACTAAAAGGAAAAAAAAGCCACTCATATATGAATAGGTGATTTTAAAGAGGATAAAGACATTACACACTAGAACTAGTACTACACTAGTATCTATTACTAATGGACACGCTGCCATTATGAGGAGAAAACAGACTCTAGCTCTTATCTAGCTCTCCCATAAACAAGGGACACATTTCCCCGTTTGAGAACTAGGAGCTCTGTTCTTTAACACAGACAACATCCTCAAAGCTGGACTCCCCACTTAACAGAAAGTTGCCCAACAGGAACAAGAAGTTGATGCTGAGGAAGCGGAGGTAGGAAAAACTCACCGCAAAGAGGTCATATATCTTGCACTGTGCTACAAGTCAGAAGTGATAAGTAACAGAAGTCTAGCCACACACGGGTTAGGAAGT
The DNA here is from genome assembly GCA_013400515.1 of Erpornis zantholeuca. Lineage (NCBI taxonomy): Eukaryota > Metazoa > Chordata > Aves > Passeriformes > Timaliidae > Erpornis > Erpornis zantholeuca. The sequence continues at coordinate 185,335 of VZTN01026761.1, read as the reverse complement.
TTTACAGGGAACACTGGAGCAGTAATACATGCTGCCAAAACCACAATTATACGTTAGTTTACAGAGACTTGGGGAACATGCAGTGCTGCAGATGAGTCACAGCATGATGCTGTATGAACTCTACACTGCAAGAAACCATCCCAACAATATCCAGACTCATTGTCCCCCTCACTGGCTTATAGGACACTTCTGGCTGCACTGGGAATATCTACTCCTCCCAAAGAACTGTGAAATCTTGATCATCTACAGTTGTGCAACTCCATCTGCTACATACCATGAGCCTCACCTGGTTTCCTCCTCACTGTGTCCCATTTCACCCTCTCTCCTCATCCTCCTAACCATATCACCACGGAAGTTTCAGATTTTAAGAAGAAGAAAACCTCCACACCCACATCCCAAGTATTCTCATACTAACTGCATGTCAGAGCACACTTTTCAAGCCTGAGCACCAAGAATCAGCACACAAAACAAACTTGTGACGAGCAGCAACTCCGATCTTCTAAAAGCAGGAATCAGCATCACTGGAACTGTAAGGCAATTATCTCAAGGCAACAGGTACAGAAGTTACTTCACTGCCTCTCAGTATCAACATCCAAAAGCTTTTACATCCAGATTATGAGTCATCTTTATCCAAAGGAGAAATCTGTTGCAGAACAGGTATGCCAGTAAGGTTATCAAGCAATGCAAAAACCATACAGGGCTGTGACTCTACAAGTTAAAGACAATAGGGGAATTCTTCCACAAGGGTACAAAACACCAGAATTTATATCTCTGTTCGCTTTTCTCCATTGCTCAGCTACTTCAGAGACAGCTTCATGACTGCAGTGTTGTAGAGAAAACAGAAACACCTCTCATCACCAGAAAAGTAATGCGAGGTACTTCGCGTATTTAAACCCACATTATGCATACCCTGCCCCCCAAAAAGGGATTGTAAATTATCTTTTTCTTCTAAAAGAAGTGCATTCACAACCATTTACAAAGTACAAATCCAAACACAAGGACTTGAATTCTCTGACTGATAAAGCACTTAATGAACAGCAAATAAAGATTTGTCTTTTAGCCTAATAAAGAATAGTAAAAATACCTCACAGTGAGGATGGTTCACCTCAAAAATGACACAGTATTCACTGCCATTTTACATGATACTTAGGAAGGAACATATGAGCATTGTGGAGAGGGTTGAGAGCAGGGTGGAGAGCAAAAAATGGAAAGACCAACTGCTGATTCTGAGCAACTAAAAGCATACACTGGAAACAAGCAGAGATCTTAGTCAAAATACTTCATCAACCACTATTCAGGCTGCAGAGCTTATCTTAATAATACAATAACCTATTTAGGAGATCTCTACTTAAAAAAAATAAAATAAATCACAATCTAGTATTAAAATTTTATTGTGTAGTACAATGTACTTTTAAACAACACTGGAAACAAAGGACCAGATTCTGAAGTGATTCACAACCATGAATCAATACCTGTACAGCCTGAGTAATTTTCCTTACTTTGCACTTGGATGAATAAAACTCATGCTGCAGCATGGTTTGCTGTGTCTGTATGGGGATGGACAAAGTCTACACAAGCATGGCTTATGCAACACAATGAACACAACACAATGCCTTTGAATGCTGAAGTCCATATGAGATTGTAGCACCTCATCTGCTTTTCAACAGCAGACTCTTTCCTTTTACACCTGTCTTCTTTTCAACATGAGGTCTTAAGAAGATCAAGAGCATTTTTTCTTCTTTGTCTTCTTCCTTCTTTCTTCTACCCAATTGTGCTGTTTAAGCAGACGGAGAGTCTTAATGAAACCTCAGTTATATCCACTGGTAAATAAAACTGACAAGTGTTTAGAAGGTTAACAAGTAGAAGAGGAAAAAAAAACCAGATAATTTCTTTAACGAGATTTCAAAATATTATTTCATTTTTGCTTTAGAGGAATACATAAATTCTCTGCACAGGGAGTTACAGAGCTGTAAGACATATAACTTGGACTATAAACACTAAGATCGAATAGGAATTGGCAAGTCTCACTGATACAAGTCCTGCCAAACAAAACACAATAATGGAGTAAGCTCTACACAGCAACTTCCAATCCAACACACTTGCAGAAGAAATTTTTGAGACAGTGCATAGGATGCCTGAACTAATTTTACATTAGTCTAAAATTGCATGTAAAGCTAAAAGCCTGTAACATAACCCAGTTGCTAAGAGCAAAATCAAAGCCAAGGCCACTGAATTAGCAGAAACAATTCTTGCTTCTAGAATCTCATGCTAGAGGAGGAGTAAGTTCTGTGCTAGCATATATTTCTAAAATCCACAGAAGTGTAGTGCATATAAGCTGTTACTGCTTTAGCTTCAGTGAATGTTTACTAACATTTTTTGCTTTATCTTCATAAAAGAAAAAGTACGTGTTCATTCTTCTGATATTTCTAAGTAACTAGCAATGCCTTTCCCACCTCCAGTATATTTTACAATGGCTGAGGAGGGAATGCTTTGGACCTAAGCAGCCCCAAGCCAGAAGCAATCTGTACAAAATAACAAGCATACTTAATGCCTTGATCCATCAAAACACATTCAAAGCTGGGCCAAAACCCATTAATTCCACAGAACTAGAAACACACAGATGTCAACATATGTGAATACAACTACACACTCCAGAAGTCAAAGCATTCTGTATCTGACTATACATGTGCAGTTTCATTTTTCAGAGATGAAGTGCAGCTACACAGCACACATACTGAACTCTGTTCTCAAACAAAAATCTTGCTCACAACATTTGAAAGCTCCCAGCTCGCCCACTTCCTGTTTTTCGCAGCAGGCATTACTCGTCTGTACCATGAGAGTTTCTTCCTCCAGGGCGTATCTCAGAGGGAGCACTCCAGCAGGTCTGCAGGCATATCTAAACTATACAGCAAGTCATGCTGCCAAGAAACCAAAACCAGTTTTAGAACCAGTAAAGCCACCATCAGCTACACTGTTTTCAGAATATGAACGAGTACCCAAGCTACAGCCCTACACTGATAGCAGCTGGTCCACACATTTCTGTGTGGCTCAGGCTCACAAAAGGGCTTTGTGTTCCCACAGGATGGTATGCAAGATCTGTTCAGAATGCTGCCTACCTTCACACTGTAAAAGCAGATACAAAAATAGGTTCAGCTCTTCTGCTGGTTTCCCTTTGCCTATTTTTAAGCTGATGCAGTCCCTGACTTTTAATCATCATTGCTGTTATTGCAGTATCTGTGTACTGCTGATTCACATTCTGGTCTCTTCCCAGAGGCAATCTTTGCTATGAAAGGCAAAGTTTTCAGTTTTCACCTTTGTATTTAGACACTCCTGGAAGCAATAAAGGGTGCTTGTACAGAAAGAACACTTTTGAAACACATGGAAAGCAAGGAGGACATTATATCCATGTTCAGTTTCAGATAAGTTAACTTGTAAAGGCAGGTTGCATTGTTAAAACTTTCAGTTAGCAACAGGAGTCTGTCTGAGGCTGCTTTTCTTCCTTCTATGGTTTTTTCCAAACTTGCAGTTAGACAGAACATACTAGAAATAGTGCTTGGCTCCTTCATAATGGAGCAGTAATTGCAAGTAAAGCGTACACTTTCTTTCCTGAAGCAAGAACTTTATTCCAGCATCTTTTCAGTAAATGTTGTCTCAAAATCTTAGAAGCGTGTAGGAAACAGCCTAATCTAAACATTTTTATTTAAGCAATAGCTGTCCAAGTCACTGTGACATAAGACAATCTTTTGCCTTAGTGAGTATTTCTATCTTTTCCTCAAGATTATAATGGTTTTACATAAAACTAACAAATTCTAGTAATAGAGGCGTTGATTTACAAAATAGCTCTTGCAAAACATTTTCTTCTTATTTTTTGCATAGCACAAACAACATTAGTTTTAATTTCAAGAAATGTTTGAAATTTGGATCATGTTAAGCAACAGTTACTATTAACCACTTCACTGTATAGGACAAAAAGATTAAATCCCTATTTGACATTCTATCAGAACTTCCCAGGTGACTTAATATAAAAAAAGCCAAACATGCCTTCTTAAGAAGAGATTGACAAGAATTACTTTATTTCAAAAAGTAGAAACTACACTGCAAAATTTATGTCTATCACCTACCACTGAGAGTTGTTTGTTCCATTTAATGTATGTACATACATTAACAAAAACTATATCAAGACTTAGATTTAATAATGACTAGAAACTAGAGGTCAATTTCATTTACAACTACCAAAATTCCTCTGGGACTCCTGTCCCAGCAACTGCAACTTTTATTCAGTTTTTAGTTCTCAGTTTCAGATTCTAGATGTAGACTTATTTCTATTCTAATGTTATGAACAGTTAATTTTCTAATAAGATAAGGTATCAAAAATTTAAGGTAGTTCCTTCCTTCACTGCACTACCATCTCTCTTACATCTCTCCCAGTAAAATTCCAAAAGCACAGAACAGCCATCTGAATCTTGACAACCCAGAAGTAGCTTCTGGAACAATATGCATTAGAAAAACTAAGGTAAAGAGGAGTTAAATTTAAGAAAGCCATAATGGGAATTCATTTGCAATCTTATACCAACAGCTGTCAAAAATAAGGTTTTTTGGACCAGCATTCCACTTGTCTGTGGAAAGAGCACACCTACTCCAGAGCTGTACTACTAATTTAATAATCACCTGGGTTCCCTAAAATAGTTCAGCATTTGAATAATTCAGTGTCTTATTTCTACTTAAGAAAGGTCAACAGCAATAAAGCAAAATGAGATGCAACTGTTTAATGGTACCATGAGATGTTCAAGAAAAGAAACAGCCATTTTGTGAAATCAGGAATGTTTTTAGAAAACCATCAGGACAGACAACTTTGTAGTCATTCAGTACACAAGTGCAAGTACAAGACACATCCGAACTTGAATTAATTAATAAAACCTAAATTTCTATTTTGAGTAGTCAAAAGCTACACAGAAGCATTCAGATAATACTTGTCTACTGAAAGATGGTATTAATCCAACTTTTCAACATTTTTGTGAGCCTATTTTGCATTACGGAGATGAAACGTGGCTAGCACAACCACATATTTGGGGGTATTTTCAGGATTGGGGAGATAGAACAAGATGACGAGGAGATATTTAAAGTACTTGGAAGGGAAGGAGAAACAGCATTTTCAGCTCTTTGCAATCTACAAGGTACAATCCTGTATCATCCCACCTCCATGATACTGATCTTCTCTCCTGAAACAGAAGATCATTCCCTTGGAGTAGACCACCTCTGCTCCAGTGCAAACACACACATCACCAAGTGAAAACACACTGCCCCTCTCTCTCTCTCCCCCTTGGGTTCCACCAATTACAATTAAAAACCAAGAATTAATATACTTCCCATCCACTTTTATGAAAACTTTTCAATTCAGTTTAGCAAGTAAAATGTTGAAAAAAGGCACTGAATGACATCTATTTGATGTCTTTCCTGTCAAGAAAATCTAACCATTCTGAAAGCACTCATCCTGTAATCATTCTGCTTAATGCCAGGAAAACGCTTTACTTCTTCACCTTCAGATCAGAAAGGGATCAGAAGAGGATTTTTAAAAGCATAATTAAGACTGAAAACATTGGATGACAACTTAACAGCTCTGAACATTCACCCTAGAAAATTGATTACAGGGCTCACTCATACTGTTACCTGTAATTTTGTATCCGTATGCAGCCAGCTGTCCAGCCATGTATTCACCATCTGAATTATTGTGAGAACATCCCCACGTACGAATCCAGATTTTCTGAACACCAGGAATGATGCTGTGAAGCAAAAAGGAATGAGAAATGCAAGTTAAATGATGAACAAGATTCCCCTTTAAGCCCACTGAACTGACTTGAATGAACCGTAATTCTTCAAACGTAAAATAAGTAACACAAACAGTAGAAACTCCAAAACAGCTGAGGAAAAACAGTAATTATGTGATTTTAGTGTAATGGGTATTAAGTCTTGCTGGGATAGAGTTTCCTCACAGCAACCCATATAGTGCTGTGTTTTATATCTGTGACTGTAACAGTGTTAATAACACATCGGTGTTTCAGCTATCATTGAACAGTGCTTGCTTGTTTCCCACTGTGCTCCATCCTGCCACAAGCAGGCTGCAGATGGACAACAGGTTAGGAGGAACATGAAGAGAATAGCTGACCAAAAGGATAATTCATTCAAGATGACATCATATTCAGCAATAAAAGCTCTGGGTTTGGTCTTTCCAAAATAACCATTGTTCTGAGACTGGTTGTGTACCAGTCTGCTTGTGGGAGGTGGCAAATGGTTGCTTTTACATCACTTGGGTTTTTTCCCTGCTCCTTTCTTCACTTTATCTGTCTTCATCTCAACCCATAAGCTTTCTCACTTTTCCAGTTTTCTCCCTTGTGGTAGAGTCAATCCACCACAACTAGCACGAAAAGAGATAGAAAAGAGTATTAGGATGGAGAAGGTGCAAGAGCTGTAGGATAACAACAGATTCAGTACACTGCAGTTATGTTAAAGCAACAACAAAAACCACAACAAAACCACAAATAAACAACAACAAAAAAAATCCCAAACCTAAACTCCCCAACTTTCTCAAAATTATCATAACATGTAACAAGTAACCTTCCAGTGACAGCACTGAAATTAGGCCATTGGCAAACAAACTACAAGCTTTTGATATTATAAGCATGCATTGATTGTAGATCCCTCCATGCAAGCCAGCTCTATAAATTAACTTGATTGCCACCAGCCGCACGAACAGCAGGAAGCTCCCATCCCAACCTTTCCGGGCTAAGAAACAGCATGGCAGACATGCAGTGCAGAGCTAGCATATACAATGTTCCAAGAACCAACAAAAAGTTCTGCAAGAAGCTCTCACTGAAATTCCTGGGATAATTGCCAATGAGCTAAAGATGCCAGTACAAGAACACCACACATCCTGGAACACAATACTGCGCCTTGCCTACAGCTTTTTTTTTCCCTCCCCCTGCACGCTTCTTTTTTAACAGACATTTCCCCTAGCTAAAAATAGAAATTTGTTGATGGAACATTAATGATCATTAAGTGTAAACACAGGGTATTTAGACTTCCTGCTGTCTAAACAACACATGTTCAATGTGCTTTCTTGGGTACAAAACACTAAAGCACAGCCTGTTAGAGAATATATAGTACCTGAACACTTTGGGGTATGAAGTACTTGTGTGGAGTATCTATAGAGCACCAGTTCAGCTGGCCATACACTCCTGGCAGATGGTGCCAAGGCACTCTTAGGGGCATGCAGATAAAGATGCATTGTTATGATTATAAAATCTCTTTTGAACGCAGATGAAAACCCCAATTTACTTTCTCCACAGGAAATTAAACTTCCATACACAATTTATTTTCATCTTTACTGTACAGGGAAATTTTATCCACCAACTTTAAACTAATGTGTGAAAAACTAAAAAAAAAATAAAAACCCCAGATCTCAGAACTGCAGTAGAAACTATAATCGATACTGAGTTGACCTCTACTCCAATCAATTCCACTGCAGCAAATTCTGTTCTTATGGAAATTGCAAGTAGGAAAAATGCAAAGATACATTTTGAGCTTACTGCATACTATTTCCACTGAAATAAAGCAGCAAGTTCAAAAGAACTTGCAGGACGTACACACAAAAAGTACAGCCTTTGCAAATCCCAGGATCCAGAAAACAGGTTGAAAGACTGAAGCAAGGATGACATATCCTTCATGAAAGGAGACTGGGTCAGGGAATATTCCTTGGGCCCTGATAGGATGCAACCACAAGAGAGATAGGGACGTACTGAAGACAGCCCAACAAAGGGCCATAAAGACCATGAAGGGACTGGAACATGTCTCGTAAGAGGAAAGGCTGAGAGTCCTGGAACTTTCCTGCCTGGAGAAGAGAAGGTTCAGGGTGATCCCATCAAAGTATATTAATACCTGAAAGGAGAGTGCAAAGAAGACAGAGCCAGGATCATTTTCAGTGGTGCCCAGTGACAGGACCAGAGGCAACAGGCACAAACTGAAACACGGGTGATTCCCTCCGAGCATCAGGAAACACCTTTTTCACTCTAAGAATGACCAAGAACTGGCACAAGTTAGCCAGGGAGGTTGTAGAATCTCCACCCCCTGAACATACTCAAAAACCACCTAGCCAGAGTCCAGCCAACTGGTCCTTTGTGGCCATGCTCAAGCAGGGGGTTTGGACAAGATGACCTTCCAACCTCAAGCCTTTTGCAACTCCCAGGATTTTGTTCTTACTTTGCATTCCAGATGTCAAAAGGCTACTCCAGGACTGCATTTTGAAGAGCTCTGATTGTATTTAGGTAATCAAGATGAAACAGACTATTTTTCAGAAATGCTTTATACATAAAAGTGTAACAGAAACCATTTTTCCAGTCTGATTATTCCATTCATCTACATCTCAGCAATAACTATTTCTACAGACAATCTGTCTAGGAAAAGAAATTTGCTTAGGATTAATTATTTATTCTCTGTACATTCTATAAGGACTATTTTACTCATTTTTATCTTGTACACAGATTTTACATTAAGATATAACACAAACTTCCATCTTATTTCTAAAAGCTGAAAAGTGCATACAAGATACATGAAAAGCAATGATGCAGGGTCGATGCAAGACTTTACCTGTCACTTGGGGGCTCATCATCTGTCTGAACGCTTTTTTGGGAGTTGCGTTTTCGCACTTTGGGAACAACATTCTTCCTCAAAAACTGCCGATCATGTGGCTTCAAATCTTCTGCTGACACGATGTCTTCGATATCCTCAAGCACTGACTCACAGGCAGCAGGCATCTTCAGGAAGTGTTGGAGAAGACTGGCATTAGCAAAGCATTCCAGTACAAAACCAAGGCCTTGTATCTACTGCACATTTCTCATAAAGAAAAGTCAGATGTATTTCTAAGCATACGTGCAATATATCAAACATATGAGGGATATTGAGCACATAAAAACAATCCACCAGCCAGAGACATTTCCTGAATGTCCTCTTCCCCTGATACCTCAAATGCAGGGAGGGAGAGAGTCACAAACCATACAGATTTTAAATATTGCTTATAAATCATCTGTACCTTGTAATTTTCTAATTCAAAAACCATTCACCTCCTCTGACACAACTCATCCAGATATTTTTAATCACATCAGCATCATAATAAAATAGTGAGCTCATGTTATGTGATGGATGTACTTCCATTCACATCACCCAAGAATAATGAAAGATACAGAATCCAAGTGACTGCTTCAGAGGCCACTCTGGCTCTCTTATTTGGGTGTGGACACTAAGCACGTTTTCACAGCCCTTCTGAAAACAAACCAAACTATTCCTAGACTTCCTGATTCCACAGCCTTTCATCTGAATTAGTTCACTCATTGGGACAGTAAAATAAAAAATTCTGTTTTCAGGTACAGAATGTTAAACAACTATACCTAACTAAATAAATATATTATAATCAGGATAGAATAATAGACTAAAAGATTGCTAAAATCTAATTACATTTTCCACAAGAAAGTAAATATATATGTATATGTATCTCCCAGCAGATGTCAAAATCCCCATTAGTTTTCAGGAATAAAAAAAAGCCATTTGCTAGAAGAGTTTATTACATTAATTACATGCCACACTGTCATCTTACTCCTAATTAGAATTAAGTCTGAAATACCATTGGAAACTCAGGTTTTTTACATAAACCAACAGTTTACTAAGAAAATAATATAAGGGCATTTCACAGAGTTTACAGGGAAAATACAACACTTTTCTAACTGACAACGAAGAACAAAAAAACATGGCTTAAATTTCTTTAAAATCAGACTTCAGGAATAGCAGATTTGCTACTGGCATAAAACACTTCCAGATGCTGCAAATGAATTACTGAAGAACGTAAGAAGTTAAACACCTGTACATTTTCCCAACATGTGTCCATTAGTCAATCTTAGTCAAAATAAAAATTCATGTAAGTTGAACCATCACACATCTGCATTTAACTTAAAAAGGAACATAATGATGTCACAAAGAGAATGCATCTGCCCCAGCTACTTAGGGAATTAGATTCTTCTAGATAAAATCCAAGGATCTATAAAATAATGCAGCAAAAGGTGAACAAAAATAAACATTTCTAAAAAGTCTAGCAATACAGAATATGAGGGAAAGGTGACATCTCTTACACTACTTTATACCACTGACAATATGTACAAATAGGTAAAGTTATCAAATCAATATCTGGAAAGGGATAAAAGGTTTTGATTTGTTGTTTTTTCTCTCTTACAGAACAACAGCCAATGTAATGGAGCAGCTGGAAAAACAAATAAGCTTAGCTTATATCAGTGACACATGGAAGAATGAATACAGCCAGACTAAAATGCCTACCTTTTTAAGCAAGATCTAAATCCTCTTGGACAGTAATCCTGGGGGGTGGGGGAAAAGGAGAAAAGACATGGCATGAACGAGCAGAACTAGCAGACATAAAACCATGAACCCATGTTATTGTCCAACAAGCATTCATCCTCGCTTTGCAGAAATACCTTCCTTCTTCATTTGACCTCATGTGGACTGGGTACCCACGCTGGCTGGCTGGAAAGGTAGAAGAGCACCCACATTCTCCCTGTCTCCTGAGCAGGGACACTGTTCTTTTTATCCTTCTTCTATAGAGTCTTTTTTAATTAAAGCCACGCGTATTTAAGTTATCTCAGACTTCCTCCAGATTCTGTCTTCAATCAGTTTAAAATTTTGAATGAAAGAAGGGAGAAATTAACAGTAAATTTTAGTTCAAGTCATTCATAATTTTTTTTTTAATTAGAACACTGTGAAGTTATTTTAACACAGATTATTTGATATCTCCACTAGTTCCATATGCATGCATGGTATCTCCTTCACAAGGAAAAAAAAAAGACAAATTCCTGCAGCTATTCTGGTACATTGAATAAAATAAGAGGCAGTATCAAAATTAGAAGTTAATGTATTCTCCTCATACTGCCAAGCTGCACCTACAGAACTCTATATTCCTCTTTAAAAAAGTCAGTAAGCAAATAAAAATCTAACATCTTGTCACAAACAAAACTTCCCATGTGCCAGTCTGTTTCGGCCATCCCTCCACAATCTCCTTTTACATACCAATGGAGGACTTCAATCCAGGTGGAAGAGGACCGCTCTTTTCAGCTATTTACCAACAGATGTCTCCAGTAAAGCCCCAAGATTTTATCCTCGGGCTCACTCAGAGCAGAAGAAAACTCTACCGTTAATACAGAGTGAGACCAAGTATTATGTACATATATACGTGCACGTGAATATATGTATGTGTGTGTGTGTGTATACGTGTGTGTATATATAGATGTATTTCACAGAATGACAGAATTGTTAGCGTTGGGAAGGGACCTCCAGAGATCATCCAGCCCTGCCAAGGCAGGGCCACCTGGAATAGGTTACAATGGGATGTGTCCACGTGGGTTTTGAGTGTCTCCAGAGAGGGAGACGTCACAGCCTCCCCGGGCAGCCTGTTCCGGTGCTCCACCACCCTCACTGTAAAATTCTTCTTCATGTAAAAGTGAAACTTCCTGCGCTTTATGGCCTCGTCCTGTCACTGGCCACCTGAAAAGTCTGGCACCCNCCTGCCAAGGCAGGGCCACCTGGAATAGGTTACAATGGGATGTGTCCACGTGGGTTTTGAGTGTCTCCAGAGAGGGAGACGTCACAGCCTCCCCGGGCAGCCTGTTCCGGTGCTCCACCACCCTCACTGTAAAATTCTTCTTCATGTAAAAGTGAAACTTCCTGCGCTTTATGGCCTCGTCCTGTCACTGGCCACCTGAAAAGTCTGGCACCCGCCTCTGAGATATTTATATGCATTAACGATATCCCCTCTCCGCATTCTGTTCCCCAGACTAAACAGGCTCAGTTCCAGCAGTCTCTCCTCGTACACAAAAATATGTAAACAATACATACATATACAGATACAGACACAAGAATATCCCACGGGCGAGGGGCCGCCGCCTGGACCACGCACATCCCGGAGCCCGGCTGGGCTCGGCCCCCCTCCGCGGCTTCCACCCCGCTGAGGTACCCCATCCCCGAGCTGCATCCCGGCCGCCCACCCCTCCACCAGGAGATTCCCGCCAGGAGGTTCGTCTCCTCCTCCCGACGTTAACGCGGAGCCCTGGGAAGGGCCCACAGTGGATGGGAACACCGCGCGGGCAAGAGAAAGAGAACTCGGGCCGACCGTCAGAGCCGGGCAGGGAAGAGAAGGGAAGGACGAGACGGGAGAGAAGAGGAGTGGTGGGAAGGGGGCCGAGGCCCATCCCGACCCCGACACTCACCCGCGCCTCACCCGGGCTCCGCCATCGCGCCCCGCCCCAGAGCCCCGCGCGCGCAGCGGCGCCAGGACGGCGGCTGGCGGAGGCCACAACAGCGCGGAGGACGCGGCGCCGCCGCTTCGCCACTGAGAGCGCGGTCCCCGGCGGGAGAGCCTCCCGGAGCCTTGGAGACTCACCTTCGTTATAGCTGGAAAATAGCAATTCCGGCAATACGCATCCAGTTAAAGCCGCTGTATCTGTATTCTAATGTATCTGATCCAAGTGGGTGATGAGCTATTCAATCCTCTTCTGGCTAAAACGCGCTTTCTTTATTATTATTTTTAATCGTTAATTTCCTCAAAATACAATGCTAGTAGCAACTTTGCTGAATATTATAAACAATATTGGTCAAAATATTTCGTATCAGACGGCTAGAGTTTCTGGCACTGTTTTCCTCCAAACTTCTCTGATTGATATTTAGTAACACACCAGTGTGGTTGTTCGCACTTGGGTGGCTGAAGCCAAAGCTCTGAGCAGATTAAGTGTGCAGTGTCCTTGGTGATCGAAGTGTTGCAGAGAGTGAGCATAATATTATTGCTTTGGCTTTAATATACACAGTTAACCTAAAACGATTATTTATATTGTATCTTTCTTTAACATATTCTATTTTGAGGTAGTCAGCTTTGGAATGTAAAAGTCACCATTTCCTGTAGTTGCATTTCAAACATTAAGTTTCTCTCTTTAGAAGGAGCCTTTGGAATCAGTTTAAAAAGCAGATTATAGTCTCCCTGGAACGGGGGGGAAAGTTAATGAAAACCCTGGGTGTATTCCATAATACGTCCGTTGGTCCACTTGCAGATAAAACGTGGCAACTTCTAATTACGATTATTATTTCCCTCTCCTTTTCCTACAAACTTGTGCTTATTTTATGTAATGCTTATCCGACAATGCCCACAGGAAAAGAAAAAAGGAAAAAAAAAGAAAATGTGGACAAAGGAACAGGAGAGATTTAAAGAAGAGAACTGGGACAGAAAGAAATAAGCACTTCATTTAAATCAGTCCTTAAGAACAAATCATTCTGAGAAGGACTGAGCACTATTAATATCATCCTGGTCTCATGATAGAGTCATTGTTACAGTTTAAGATAGATTTGCCTTCCTGTTTGGTCTTTGTTTAAGCACACAAATACTTTCCAGAGATTCTCTCAGCGAGACACTGTGTGTGATGTGTAATTTGTTACTTTTGTGGCATTTTTAGCCCAGGAGAGAATGGAGGAAAATACTTCAAAATGAACAGCCATGTTGATCTATTTCAGACCTCCTCCTATGGTGTGAGAAGTCCTTATGAGGTCAAGTAATAATGGTATCTATATCACCAATCAGCATTTGAACTGCTGCCTGATAAGGTTAGTGATTCTTTGCCTTTTTTCTTTTCATTTTCCCATGTTCAAAGTATTTCACATGCAGTCCTTGAACCGAACAACTTCTCTGTTCTGGCAGCATGGCACTGCACTACCTCACAGCTGTCCCCACCAGCCAAGTGGTCGTGCTCTGGTTAAACCCAACCAGGCACGTACCAGTGCTGGTTTATGGCTGACGAAAAGAGCAAAGCACAAACAGCCTGCAAGACATAACCAAAAATCTCCAGATGGCCAACACTGACCAACACTACTCATTAAGGGGAGGCAGTGATCTCCAAGAGCACTCCCAGGCAGGAATAACCCACGAGTCCCAAACCTAGTGACATAAATAGGTCACACTGATCAGTCCCAGCATGATTCAGCAGAGCCTTTACTTTGTCCCACTGCTAAGAATTCATAGTATCAAGCAGCCCTTTTGCCAGCACAGTCCTGTTGAGTCCTAGGATGAAGCCACAATGTGGAAGGCTCTCTCCCAAGAGCTTTTGAAGCTTACAAACCTAAATTGGTTTGCAGCACATTCATAGTAATAAGTAAAGCTGCATCAGACAGCAGGTAGCACAGCAGGTAGAGAAGGAAGTGATGATTCCCTACCACCTCCTGATCACAGGAAGGAAGTTTATCCATATCCACCTGGAAAAACTGCTTCTTAAGTGACAGTGGCTGGGCATACAACTTCCAGTACTTCTTGGCTGGCAGCAGACATGCTCCAGTTCCTTGAGTGTCCAAAGAAGAGCTTTAGATTACATCCTTTCCAAGTTGCCTGCAGACCTTACTCCCTACTCTTCAGGCCTGGTAGACTCAAAGACACCAGCCTTGGGCTGGGTTACCAACTGAAGTTGTAGGTTTTGCAGGAGAAGGTAGTTGGAAAAATAAACTACTGGGAAAATAAATTCCAAATCTCAAATTTAGCTCGTGGTTAGTAGAAGATACATACTTAGTTGGTTTAGAGCACCTCAACTAACATCCTTAGGGAAGGAAAACAGACAGAGAGTTCAGGGCTCAATTTTTATACAGCAAACTTATTCTCTGATAACTAACATCAGTTCTGGGTGGAAATAGGTGGGAAGGTATTCAGAAAAAAATGGAGAGTCCTGAAAGAGATACAAGAAAATAGATTTTTTTTTTTCCTCTATTCTTGAAATTTAGGAGGATATGGCTAGTCATTTGTGAGCAACATTCAACACCTCTCAGAACTGGTAACAATCAGTTTTTTCCCATTATATATGACACTTTCTTCCTGTCAAGTTTTAGAAAGAAAAAAGTGGGTAAAGAAACTCCCAGACTTTAATAAAGGCCAAGCATTCTTCTGATCATTGCTTAGCTGTAGAATAATACCCAGGTAGATCTTGCTTCAGCAAGAGAAGCAAAATGGGGAGATGAATTCTACCTGGTTATGCTTTGGTTAATATCACTGCACTGACTTTGCTCTACAGGCTCATGCTGCACTTGAGAATTGTTGGCTCCAGGAACACTAATGGCTTTGTGCATTAACTGTGTTTCATACAGGGGGAAAAAAAAGACATATACTAAATTTGGTGCTTTTAAACATGTAGCTATGTTTCATGTCACAGAAAGTACCTTCCATATCTTTCATTCTTTCTTTCTACAACAAAAGTGTTCATGTCTGCATCAAGACCAAGGTGCAATTTATTCTTTCAGGTGTAAGTCAAAAGGAATATAAAAGTGACTGTTTCTTGTAATTTGTAGGTGGATGAGTTCTTACTGTAGGTTCAAGAACCTGAACCCCCCTTTTACTTTCAAACTCCTTTCCTGTGTGTAAAGGAATAAATAATTGCCTATCATTCAGGCCATTTCAACAGATTTTTCCAAAACCTTTCCTATGTGCTGGCAGCCAAGGAATGCAGCACATACAGTCCCCAATAAAACCTCCCTGAAACTAATACTTGTGCACTGAATAGTGTTGAGGTACACCATGCTAGCCCAGAGGAGCAGGTATTTTTAAAGTATTTTAATACTTATAAGTAAGTATTTTAACTGGCTGTTTTTTTTATCCTGCACCTCAGCACATGGCAAGTTTCAAAGCAGATACAGAAGGCAGGAGGAAGGAGGGGAAAATGACATGAAAACTCTGGTAATCAGTAGCAGATTCTAGGGGCAAATAAAGAAAGTGGCTGTAGAATAGAGAAACTGAGAACAGGCCAGGGAAGTACAGCAGATATTTATTGCCATCTCTGCTTCAAAGGAAGATCAGAGAACACAGCCATCTAGCCCTCCTTTATTATTTATTAAGAATATAGAGAGGACCTTTGTAATCTTCCTTTCAGTACTGCTGTGTGCAGATGTTTGAATATGTACAGAAGCACAGATAAAGTAATGGCCTCCTACTGTGCAGGAAGTTGACAAGACACAAATTACTTGCTCAGAGGTACAACATTAACACATTTAAGCACTCAACCCTGTAACTGTGATTTTATTATCCTGATTTTTTTTTTTTTTGCAATTGATGGATGGGGTGTATCTAGAAAGGTGCTGTAGCAATACCAGAAAAGATGCACAGGTTTGTAAATACAGGCCTGGCACAAGGGACTGTTGGAAGTGACTCAAGAAAACACAACTTCTTTTCAAAGCCACTTTTAGGAAACTTCTGGAGAATTATTTGTAGGAAGGTTAAGCAGATCCTCAACAACTGCTTTCATGTGATTTAATCCTACAGTAACACAATTTCTACGAAGTTTCCAAGAAGTCTGTTTCTAACTCATATAAGAGGAGAGGGAATAAATAAACTTGTATTATCCCAACCTCTGAATCACCTGCTGTGTTCCTTACAATGTGTCTTTTAATCTTGTTTCATTCTGGCTTAAAAAAACCTGCTGAACTTATTGTTGGCATTATAAAATTGGGAGTGAAACTATGGTGTCAATGAGTGTTTGCACTAATAACGAAAACTGTAACAGATTTCAAGAAACAGTATGACAGGCACCAAGAGTAAGAAAAATTTAAATAGCTGTATACAAATCTAAAGTCTTTAAAAAATTTCATTTTTATTGATTCATTACCATACAAAATTTATTCAAATTACATCCATTTGAAGTGGTAAGATCACAGCTAGAGAACAGGTCACCCTTTAATAAATCTATTTACAAAACTCACCATAAAAGCTTTTTTTGTTGTTTTTTTTCCTTTTTTTTACAGTATTTTACAGAGGTTTGTTTTGTTTGTTTTTTTTTTAAACTAGCATACAATGCAAAGCTAAATTAGATTAGTATTTTGCCCGCACACATTGGGACAAGTGTTTAATTTGTACAAAAAAAAAAGATGGTCTGTGTTAGTCTTCATTTTCTCTTCCCTCGCAAAAGTGCCCCTTTGTCTCACAAATCTTCATGCTCACACAACTTTTACTTTCCTCTTCCACAAGACAAAAACTTTAAATACTACAATTTTATTTACAGATCCACATCTAAAAAAACTCTTAAAAAATTACAAACCAGCTAGAAAATATTCTGGCAGTGTTTACAAATTAATTCTATTGTACAAAACTGCTAGATAACTAAAGTGTGAGTTGAGAACATATATCAAATTAAATACAACTGCTGAATGATCTATGCAAACATTTGTACATATAAACACACACTTAACACTGTTTAACAGTTCTCTATGTGTTGCCCTTTATACATTTGTTATATTCCAAAACCCACACAGTCATACAGTTTCCTTATTAGTACTGTGACTTCTTGCCTTTTCGTGTGTGAGCTTTCATAGCAGCAACTCAATGGTACCAGAAAACCTGCATACATAATATTCTACTACAGTACAAATAGTACTAATTTTCTGAGTATGTCAGATAAGCACAACAGTAATGCAAACAAAAAGATTATATGGGCATCATCTAATCAACATTACATTAATTTAGCCCAGAACATGGCAAAATATTTTACACTCAAGAAAAAAAAAATTATTTAAGACTTCTTAGAATTCCTTTGACGTTCAAAAAATAAATATTGGTACTATACTATACTAGCAAAGATCTTCAAAAAATAAATGCAATTCAGTTGATGTGGTACTTACAGTTATGTACTTTGGAAAAAAATTAGTTCCATTTTGCTGGCGAAGAGAATTATAAAAAGCTGTAAGCAGAGGAAGCTAACCCACTGAGATAAATATGATATATCGAACAAACAAAGCTTGGCATAAGTGTTTTCCATAGAGGGAAAAACCCACAGTGCATCTCTAGTAGGCACTTAACATGAAGCCCCACTTAGTACCACAAAAATTCATGTACCAGTTCTAATGCACACTGGGGGCAGTAAAATTGAACTGTGCATCTTCGTTCTAGTTTAAAAAAAAACAACCAACAAAAACTACTTTCACACACACGCACACACACACACAAGCATTTTTAAAAATCTGCAATTACTACAAGAAGTGGCAGAACTTTATACTTTTCAATATCTGCAATATACACTACATTTACAGTGTATTTTTTTTTCATTAAAAGCTTTTAAGGACGTAAGTATTTGACCTCATAATGAGACATATACACAGCTCAAAATGAGCATTATGACAGCAATTTAAACATTCCCACAAGTAGCTGAAGAATCCCATTCCACTCTTTTGCATTACTTCATATTTACGTTCACTGCATGTACAATCCATGTTGTGACACTCAAAAGACATGCATTCTCTGCAGAAGGCACGACCTGAAATACTATTATAAAATTGTTATTTAGGACTAAACCAGTTCATGAAGCCCTTCTCCATAAGCCCACTTGCCATGGTAAGCAGAGACTGGGGGAGTGTGAAGACAAAACATTTACGGTCACCTGCTTGCACCTGCTGACTCGCAAGGCACTGGAGCTCAGGGTCAAGGAGAAGGCTCTGCTGTAAAAGCCTTCCGTTGTTTCTTAAACTATTATAGGGAGTATTCCATTAAAATATCAGCACTGTTCAGGAGCCTAGTTTATTTAATAATGCTAGTTTATGGTAAGTAGAGCACAACTCTGAATGACGGCAGGTTTTTTGATTCCATTAAAGACATAGTTTAGATATGGACAGCACTTAAGACAATCAGCTGTATATAAATTCATCCATCAGTGAAGGAAGTTTCTCTAAATCATAAGCATCAAAGAGGTCACTGATGCCTTCTTCATCCCCAAGGCTCAGCAAATAATCTTCCTGAAGCAGAGGAGGCAGCAAATTGACAAATGGTCCTTCAAAGTTTGAGGGAATTTGGTCCTCGGTCTGCTGTAGAAGGTTGGCTGGAGAAGCCAATGGAGAGATTGTTGCCATATTTACAGAGCAGTCACCTTGTCCTGAGTTAGCAGAAGCCACTTCTGTGAGAGGAGGGAGACAAAAAAAAAGAAAGAAGCCACATTTAATCTCAATAGAAATATCAGACACAAATCAAACAACGGAACCATTGCATAAAGTGCCTTTCATAAAGCATCATTTCAACAATAAAAAAAAATGGCCTCCATGTAATTTCTAGGGTTTTTTTGATATGTTACAAAGGGCTTCTCAAAAATGATCATGTTGCTATCATCTCTGACTTTTCTGTTAATATGTTATCTTACAAGATTTAAATAACTAAGGGGGAAATAAATCAAGGATAGTGAGATGCCTATTTTTCAGTGGAGTTCATAGTCAAAACAGAGAACTTTCTAGATACCAAATGTCATCAGTGAAACAACGTAGCTTCACATATACCCATACAGAGATTTCTGCCTCTTGTGTTGAGATGGATCTTTACTGCTACTGTCCTGTTTGAAAAATTAAAAAGGACAAAATTGTTTCTTTCTTCAATATTGTATACACTTTTGTTTCATATGATATGCAAACAGGAAACTTATTTTAAACAAATGGTGCAAAGGAAAACATATTTCCCACTACATAAATCAGAAATGCATAGTGAAGGATTGATGTCTTAGTTTTTCACTTCTTAGAAAAATAAAGCCAAAGAATAAGAGCTGGAAATCCAAAGTTCAAAACGAAAAACCTTGAATGTATGCTTGAAGAATGGCCATTAGTATTGCAAAGAAATAATTTTACCTTTGGAAATGGTTTTGGAAATATTTCCATTGTGGTCCTGACTATAGGTTTTCATTGGACTGAGGGCATCGTTTTCCTCTGGGCACAGATAAACTTCAATAGGTCCTTGAGTACTGGATAAATGTATCAATGCACTCTGCTAACAAAACAAAGATCAGAATGGCATTACGCCAATGAACACAACAGAATATTGATGACACTGAGTAAATTCTTACTGGGATGTGAGTGTTTGAGTACAGTTTTACTAATCAAAAGAACCTGAGAAGAACACCAAGCCTTTTTTTTCCAAAACGTGAAAGGTTTGGCTGAGGTATCTTACAGACTAGAACACAAAAACTTAAAACTTTTCCCACTGTAGTGCACAAATCTCAAAATACTACCATTTTGTGTGTCATATCACAAGGAGGGAGGTATAAAGGATTAAACTCCTAACATTTTCTTACAACCACAATAGCCTGGAGCATTCTGATGGAATGGAACTGTGGGATGCAAGTCACAGGTTTTATTATTATTCATAACAATAATATTGGATGCATTTGTGTAAATGTTTCTGTCTTAAAAATATGCCAGAACATCTTTCCCACTCTACCAAAAGCCTTCAGCACTTATGCAACCAAACTCAAATATCTACATGTAAGTTCACCTATTTATCAGGCAACATTTCCAAATAGCAAAAAAACCCCAAACCAGATGCCATTTTCTTCACTCAACTTATTTATGTAAGTCCTTCTGCCTCCTCAAGGCAGTGATTTTGATGGAGGTTCTGAATAGGAACTGCTAATTTGTCATAAGAAGTTACATTTTTCTAAACTTTCACACACTGAGGCAATAAACCAACATGACCTAAGCGCAGAAAACCTGCAAAGCTGCTCTTTGCATTATGATGGAAAATTGTAAATTATTCTGGTTACAAATAAACCTGCTCCTGCTGTATTGCATTAATAGCTTTCTAAAAAGCATGAATACAAGCATGAGGTACCTCTTTGCAGATTTGTTTAAAATAGCTCCTTTTGTGCCCTTTGACAAAATGTTCCTCATATTATTTGGGTTCTGACAGTTATGTAACATAATAGACAGCATTAACAAATACAGAGAGCAGCAACTGAATGGGGGTTTCCCAGGGCAGAGAAAACAGTTAAAAGTACTTAGGGCAGTGTATGGATAATTAGGAAAAAAGGAGATGGGAAGAGCAGGAGTTGAAGAAGGAAGGTACTATTGAGTGACTGAGGTATGCAAAAAAAGAACACGGAAATTTAACTGCATGCGACAGAAAGAAATAGGACCTTACTGCCTGAAGCTGAAAATTAAATAAGTTGGGTATAGAGGATTAGGGAGGTCTAAGGACTAATTCTAATGATTGTGTGCATCTCTCTCTGCCTGCCTGATTTCACTGAATTAAAAATCAAAGCATAACGCCCAGGGGAAAGAAACAGGAAAGCAAACAACAGTAACAGTATATATCTATGAATACTGATAAAAGGCATCCTTTCCTCACTGCAGCAAAGTGATTTATTCTTCCTGCCAAAACCTGCAATAAGGTTCAAAGGGGAAAGTAAGGACAAAGGCAGAGAAAAGAAAAAAAGAAGGATGGAAACCATAATGGGTCTAAGCAAGTGCAGGATAATCTTAGGGAAAAAAAGTGACAAGGAATCCAGAGCCTGTTCCTGCCTGTTCCAGATATCATTGAGCTCACTGGCCCAGTGTAGGGATGAAGAATTAAGGCACAGGTATAAACAAAACATAGCAGTGTTTGTGGGGTTAGCCCCATCTCTAGCTGCTCCTCAAGTGATGAAATTAGGTACATTTTTTGAATCTCTAAACCAGCGGTTCCTGTCAATTATTCCCGTTTGCCCAACACACTTGGGTCTGTCTTTGTAAGTGAGAAGATGATGATGAAAGAAGGAAGGGCGAGAACATGTTCTAGGAGCAAAACACACATTTCTACAATAACTGTATTATTTCAGAAAAGAAATTCCTACATGAAAACATATGTTTCAATGAATTAGGATACCAGTTATAGGAGTCGTTAAGAAGCTTAAGGTGTTGAGTTATCCATTAACTTTTTATTTTATATGTTATTTTTATAAAATAACAAAGCTGAATTTCTGGAGAAAGGTTTTACATTATTACAAACCAAGGAAATTTCAATTGTCAAGAAAGAGCTTTTCTTTATATAAAGTATGGCAAAAGAATAGATCTGTAAATAGTGTGTATTACTCTGAAGAAATCTGAAAGTGAGTAAAAAGGAACAAATAACAGCTGTTCTGTGTAAATTGATTTTTTATGTTTCTTTTTTACAGAAACATCCCTAAAATTTGTAAGAATATAGGACTGTGTGCCAGCTAAGACAGTAAGACAGACGCGGCATCTGCAGAAAAATTATAGATAACCTGGCACGAAATTCCAGGTTCTCCTTACCTCCACTGGGTCAGGCACTTCAAGTCTTGTTTCTGGAGGAGCTTTCACAACGATAACAGTTTGGTCTTTAAGGCCACTAATTTTTCGAATATCTTGATAGGTCACATAAGCTAATGTAATCACTGTTAAGGAATTTTCCATCCAAGGTTACAATACATTCAGACTATTAGAAGAGTCAGAAGTCTTTTAATCATTTTTCCACTTTCTCATGGCTACATAGCTCTTAGCCCAAAGTCTTCTGTTCTCTACACCGTGATTTCCATGAAGCCCTGTGAGAACTTCTCTTTGATGTAACAGCTGGGGCCACTACTCAGTGAACAAAAGGGATTCTGTCTGCTGAGTGCTTCTCTCCTCCTTCATAGGCGGGAAACTACATAAGCTAAGGTTCAACAACCTGAAATTGCTCACAGACTCCACAAAGCAAAAAATTTTATGCACTTGCTATCAAAATGCAGAGAGCTGAAAATCACTAAAGTGTATAGGAACTTATAGATGTGTGCTATAGAAGTGCATACTCAGTATCATTGAATCATAGAATGGTTTGGGCTGGAATGGAACTTAAAGATCATTTAGTTCCAAACCCTCTGCCATGGGCAGGGACACCTTTCACTAGACCAGGTTGCCCAGGCCCCCATCCAACCTGGCCTGGAGCAATTCCAGGGATAGGGTACCCACAGCTTCTCTAGACAACCTGTCCCAGTGCCTCACCACCCTCGCTGTAAAGGATTTCTGTCTAATATTTCATCTAAACCCACCTTCTTTCAGTTTAAAGCCATTTCCCCTTATCCTGTCACTACATGCCCTTTTAAAAACTCCATCTCCAGGCCCCCTTGAGGTACTGGAAGGTGCTATAGGGTCTCCCTGAAGTCATCTCTTCTCCAGGCTGACAAAAATCATAATCTCAGTTTAAATCTGAGGGGCTTTGGAAACATAAATATATAGCACATACAACATATATAAAATACATATCAATATATAAACATTTATGCAACTTGTATATCTATATATTAATTTATATTACATAAAATTATTTTAAAAGCATGTTTAAGCAGAATGTCCATTTCTGCATAAGCACAGAATAAATACGAATATTTTGCTGTTCAACATGTATTTGTCAAAATGACAGTGTTTTGGGGGTTACTACAGGGTGAAGCCTCACGAACTGATCCATGCAACTGAGGTGTCAAAGTGCTGTGAAAAGAACTGTGAAACAGCCATGATCACATGCACGTGGTTCCAGGTCTTAAGTTTTGTCATCTGTGAGGTACCTGGCATAGTGTTTATGCCAGAGAAATAAAAAGCCTGACTTACTATATGTTTTGGTGGTGTGAATGTGTGCTGTTACTGAGCAGTACAGCAAGACAGAATGCCCAAGCTCCAATATATCCTGCATTTGCCTTGGATCAAACAGGTCAAGAGGCAAAGTGACAGGTCATCTTTCACCCAAATGGCTTTTATCAAGGCTTTTACCACTCATTAAGCAATGCTTGCAAATGCAGAGTTCATCCTCACAGGATTCAGTGCTGCAAAAGTCGAGAAATGTCATGGTCAGTTTTGCCTTGCTTATGTCTCTTCATGGATCGTGCTCTTAACTGAAGGCAGCACTGATCCTACTGCCCATGCCACTTGGTGATCTTTGGTTACATCAAAATGTCTATGAAATCCAGTCAAAAGACAACATCCACATAGTTCAAGTACTTTTTACCAGTACTCCCACATATTTCCTATCCTTCAGAACAGAGAGTACGTCCACTTTATTAGATACTACTTAAACACTACTTATTATATATGGTAATAAGTTTTCACATCAGCATTTAATAAAATGCTTTCCTGTGTTGCTAATGGGGGAAAATCTAAGGAAAATGACTACTGGTTAATTACAAAGGGCATTAACAGCCAAAATAAGTCATATGAACCTTAAGCAATTTAGTATTGCTATTACACTAATTAATTCAGTCTAAGGTATTTTGAGAGCTCATAAAACCTTTATCTATGATATTCTATTATAGATTCTCTAACCAGAGGAATCTGAAACTTGGTTGTAAGTTTCAGGCTAAACTGAATCCCAACTTTATTTTCCTCTCAGTGCCTCTAATTTATACACATATCAGTTTAAAGTCATTTAAATAAATAAATAAATTTTAAAAGCAATGACTCTGCAACTCTGTTACCTTATCAGACTTTCTCTTCATGCCTTTATAATTTCTGAACACAAAAAACTGGGGCTTGCCCTAGGCTCAAAATGCTTGAAAAAAAACGCAGGGCTATTGGATATTGTCACTCATTAATCAGTAAGGTTCTGGGTTCTACTCTGTGTGAACACAAGTGTTAACAGTCTCCTCCATGTATCACCTTTTCTTTTTTTTTCCTTTTCACATTCCAGAAGCATTACAGGTTCAAGCTGCTTAAGTAACTTTTATATTCAACCACATTAAAACCTTTTCAACTTCTTGAAGCTTCTGATGTTTGCTTCTTATCACATCACATAGAGGAATTCTCCTAGTATTAAAGGGCACAGCAAGGAGGCTGAGCACCTTTGAGGTTTTGGGAAAAAGGATATCTCTGATTCTCTGAGTCCTCCGTTAGGAGCTTGAGGTCCAGGGTGCAGCTTTGGATTAGCTCATCCAGTTTCTTCTCTTCCTGAGTCAGTTCAGTCACCTCCTTGGTGAGGCCTTGGCGCTGCGCTAGCATGCCACCATCCTCTGACAGACTGCAGCCCCTACAGACACACGGAGAAGGAAGACACCCCTTCAGCTTCTGTAAAGTTTGACCCTCTGCCGTGGTAAAGGGGAGAGGCAGGATTTCACACTGCAGATCAAGTTCTTAGTCCTTTCTCCCTAAACCCACCCATAGCAAGTCAACATAAACCATGCTTTCCAGAAAAAGCGTCTTTTTATCACAACACCACATTTTGGAACTGCCAAAAGATAGAGAGTTGAATACTTCAACCTAGATAGAAGAGTTGAATCCTTCTACCTACTTCCAAAATCTTGTTTCTAACCACAGCTTCAAAAAACCCACAGAAGGCAGTAGGTAGAGACACATACCTGAGGAACTTACTCCACATGTGGAAGTAAATTAATCCAGTTTTCAAACATTGGTTTCTAATGTCGCTGACAAATGCTTTTTATAAACTTTTCTTAACAGAAAAATAAAACTTTATCCTGTTGGAAGGCACTTTGGGTGACTGCTTGGAGCAAAGTGTTAGAATGGAAAGTGGGAGAAGAGAAACACTGCTGGCCTGTGACAGTGAAATCACAGTCAGCAAGGATGGAAAAGGATAGTGAATACTTACATCCACTGAATGTTGTTTTTGGATTTTTTCTTAATGAGATGGATGCCTTCCAGTACATTGGTGATATCGTAAATCCTCCTTTTTTGCACCTTGAGGACCTCTGCTGCTCTGTTCAAATCTAGGACCCCATCAGGAGATTGGCTCAGCAACTGAATGAACTTCTTTGTAAGAAGGCCAAGGGATGTATCATACCGAGTCTTTTCTGAAGGAGATTTTGGAGCTTGGAAGGAAAAGGAAAAACAAAGTTAAATCAGCTTTTTTCTCACTTTGGTTGCAAAAGCAGCAACCAAAAATGAAATTATATATATTATGGTTACTTCTTAAATTTTTACTAAATCATACCTCTGCATTGAGACACAACTTACCACTATGTATTTGTATTTCAAGGTGTACTTTTCCAAAAGTCACAGGTACATGAGCAAATATATACGTTTTTTACAATGCAAATATTTCCAGTAGTCTGACAGATACATATAGCAATATTCTGCTTAGGCTTTTACCATGTGAATTCCTAATACTATTTTTAGTATCTATTTATCCTGGCAGCAAACCCAAAAAATCTCCTGTGAGTCTCCTTCATCAGGCTGATAGCCAGCTTTCATCAGGGTCTGATTTTCCCCTCATGTGAGATAAGTGTTTCATATGCAATTAAGCAGGACTTAGGTGTACTTCAGTGGGTGAATGCAATGACAGATTCCATCAGTGTCAGACTCCACAGCCCGAGAAAACTCAAGTGAATTAGAGGAGATTAATGTAAAACACAATTTATAATTATCACTGTTCCATAACCAAACAATGCTCAAACTGGGAGAGAGTACCCATGTCTTCTAATTTAGAAGGCAGCAAATGGCTTGGACCAATTAATGGTTTCCATGCACAAATGCAGCATCTACACACCTAACAGATGGGCTTTTAAGAGTTTAAATACTTGGATCAGAATGATTCCTAATTCTAAATGCTCAAGGCCTTTCTGTCAAGGGAAATGAGCCAGTCATTACAGGTCTGCTGGGCTGGTATATCTCAAATCCTTCATTTGCTTCCAGTATTATGCAGGATGGAATTTAGGCTGATCTGGTGGTCTTTTCCATATTTTCAAGGGTCAGGTCACACATGAAACTGCAGAAGCCAGTCAAAACTGAAAATCCTACCTCAGAGTGAACCTTTAGATTACTCTGAAATATTTGGAAGAAAACAATGGCTTTTCAATGAAAAGCAAGACATTGCATCTTTGCAAAGAGAACCTGTATTTCTTTGGGTAGATTCAGGGCTTGTCTGCTCTGGGAAATGGAAGAATATTCATAGAAAGGCTTGGGTTGGAAAGGAACTTAGAGATCATCTAGTTCCACCCTCCCTGCCATGAGTAGGGACACCTCCCACTAGACCAGATTGCTCAGAGCCCCATCCAACCTGGCCTTGAAACACTTCCAGGGATGAGGCATCCACAGCTTCTCTGGGCAACCTGTTCCAGTGCCTCACCACCCTGTGAGGAAAGAATTTCTTTCCAACATCTCATCTAAATCTCGTTCACATCACTTACATGACCTTGTGGGTTTAGAGTAGGGTGGTTGGTTGGTTTGGGGTTTAGAAAAGAGCAAGAGGATCAGAGTGATAAGGGCAAGAAGTGACTGGACTCCCATCTAAATTCGGATGTGCTCCTCATCATGCACCAAATTCTTTCTACAGGCTTATCAATGCTGCAGCAGCATCCTGTGCACCAAATAGTACTGAATTTCTACAAGAATCCACTTCAACTTCAGATAGGCTTCATTTAGCTTAATGAAGTTTAGTTTAACTAAATCAACTGTGGTTGTTTAACTCCCATGCTTTAGGAGTATCTTCAATGAATTTCATTTTTTCTATCTGCCTCAAAAGAAACCAGCAGACTGGTAAGGAGGGACTCCTTGGCATCTCTAGCTCTGACACCACTTCCACTGCTGCCTCAGTCCTCTCCTTGCCCCATCTGGCTCCCTCTGCCAGCCTAACTCTCCTGCTGAAATCCCCCAAACAAGATAGCAAGGCTACAGCCCCCAGCTCCTGTTGCAAGAAGCCCACTGCCCCAGGCAATGCAGATGCGCAAAAATTAGAGCAACTAGGCAGTGGCAGCAATTATCCAGAGTCACACTTCAGAGACAGAAGGCAGCTCAGATCCCACAAGGAGCATTTATTGTGCAGCGCTGCTGAGGCACAGCACTCTGCCAATCCCTGCCCAGGGAGAGACGCCATGGCAGGCAGCTGCTGCAACTCCAGCAGCGAAGGAGGAGGCCAGCCTGACAAGCCCAGCCTAACAACTGTGTGTTTGATCCCATCACACCACCTTCGTTCCTCAGCATCCACCTCTCTAAGCATCCCAGCATCCTGCCCTCGGCTGCAGGGGAGGCCCTGGGCAGAGAGGATGCAGGCTGCCCAGCAGGCAGACGGACACACCTGGCAGCCCAGGGCCTCTGCAGCAGCCCCTGCATGCTGCAATCCTGCTGTCCATTGCCCAGAAGGGGGGCTGAGTTTGTTGCATACACATCTAGGTGAGGACAACAAACACACTCTAAGCTAGGTAATGCAGACTGATGACAGCATGTTACAAGTTCCCTTACTTTTTGGACTGTCTGGACTTCTTGTTGCAGCTCTTCCTTTCCCCTTCGGAGTCTTTAGTCCTTCTGCAAGATACTGGTGGCCACTTTCTCCTAGCTCCAGCCTTCGTTTTGCCTGTCAAAAAAAGTTTTGTTTTATTTTTTTAATTAATGGATTGTTAAGAAGTATCTTTCACTTTATCAAACACAGTATTGGGATGATAGGAAAGGCAGAGAGCAGTGAACTTTTCATAGCAAAGTGTCAGTACAGGTTTGTAGCCCATATGCATCACCATGGAATCCAAATATTTACTGGAATCCTAAGGCAGACTTAAATATGTCACTCAACGGCTAGGCTGACAAGGTTTTTATTTGAAAATTCAGCAATTTTTTTAGATTTGGAAAGCTGAGGGACAATTGCATGGTGTATTTCAGTCTAGCCTGGACCTTCTTAAATAGATATGAAAGATTTCAGCCCTCAGTTGAGTTGAGAACATTTTATTCAAGAAAAACAAAAACAGCCTCTCAAACACCTAGATGGATGAACCCACAAAGCTACATTTCCATTGAAAAACTCCTTATATCCATCTCAGTTTGTGTAAAAGTAGTGTTAGTGCAAGTTATGTTTTTCCCTTCACTATTTAAGGATGGCTGTGAGAGGACCAATAATTTCCACTACTATAAACTTTCCACCAGGGAAATACAAGACATGACATCAAGAGTACCATTGGACTCTGCTTCTTGAAAACACTTCCTCATTGAAAGCACAACCACTACATTTATTTCACATTAACTAGCACATGTGCTGCCTACATAAAAGCAACATGGAGCAATAGTAGTATTAGAAAGACGATGCCTGAAAATCAGCTAAATGTTGCATTCAGCTCAAAGGGAAGCTCTGAACAAATTGAATAGCAAAAATAGTGAATGAAACTGTTAAACTATGCAACACACAGACAAACAGCAAAGAAAACCACCACCAATATGAATTCTATTCCTAGACAGAAACACAATATACTATCTTTGGAAACAATTCTATACCCTTCCCTACCACTCAGGTTACTGAAATTAAACCTGGGGATACTTGTTATCCTAACAATAGAAAGCACATTACCTGGAAGACAGAGGAAAAAGAATAAAAAGAAATTTTTATGTCTAATCAAGTTTAGACAAATAACTGTTTCTGAAGAATGTTGTTTATTCAGTTAGGTAGAGTAATTCAGAGTACATAATTTGCTTGTTTTCTAAGATTCACCCCACAGGGCTAGATAATGTTTTGCTCCTCAGTGAACCAAGACAAAACAATACATTCTGCTATGCAGTTGAAGACAGGTATTTCTGTACTGTGGATTTATCCTATGCACTTTACTTTGGGTCTGTGACCAATAGAAGGCTCTAAATAATTTATATGCATTTATTTATGGACAGCTAACTAACATCTTTCTATTGGACTCTGCTTGCAAACCTCAAACTTATTAAAAGGCAAGTTAAAGCACATGAAACTCGTACAAGCCCATGGTGTAACAGCACGTGCAGAGCACTCAAGCCACTCTTCTCCACATTTTGTGTGAAGGGGCACAAAATTCACTGGCAACTGAGCAAAACTGAACTGCATCCTTCTAACCAATGCAGGCACCACATTCCCAGCAGACCACTGGTGGCAGCTTCTAATGGCATGAAACACCTCTGCTCTGTTCAGCCCTGTAATCCAAGGACACAGATTTCTAAAAGGTCAACTGTTAACAAAAGCATCCAGCTAATATGTTTAGCCAACATAATTGGATTAAATTAAGATTACAGCTATTCCACAGGGAGAAATACATTTCACACTTTTTTATATAAGTGTTTTTCCACCCTGAGAACTGCAAGAGCAAAGGAAGGAGGGGTGAAAAGGGAACAATTCAGGGCGTGGGAAGACTAGGCCAAAGGGATACAATTAAAGATAAAAGAGAATCTCAAAACCAGGTGTGAGAAGGAGGGGCAACACTTAAGACGCAAAATCCAGAGATTTGCAGCTCTCTTCATCAGAAGAAAAACTTAGGTTTGGATTATACAGCAAAACTTTTTGTCTCAACTTGTTTGCAAGACACAAACAATAGTATTTTGCCTCTGCTTTTGTGGTTAATGACTTACATAAGTTTCTCCCATGAACTTCAAATAATCAGAGAGAACACAGACAGGATCCTTTGGCTGCACAGAGCAGCACAAACCTGCCTGCATGCACTGGGGCTGATACAAACAACCCGCTCTTGTCAGGCTCACCAGCACGCTGCCTCTACAGACAGTGCAGGGCTAGTAAAATAAAATAAAAATGACAGAGAGAGCTCTAAAAGATAGCTGGTTTTTAGGGTACAAAGCAGACAGGAAACCCGAGAGAGATATAGAGCAAAATATTTTAGAGGAATCTAAAAGATCCTAATTACTGACAGGCAATTTTAGGAAACCCTGAGGAATGTTTAATTTCAGGCCAGATGTTACACGTCACTCAGTAAATGCTCACTTCCCCTTCCTGTTTTACAAACTTCGTAACTGATAAGATGCAGGACTGAAGTGGTGTATTCTCTCAATTTCTTCTTTCATTAATTACAGACTAAAGATTTTCTAGTGCTGTTTTGTTTGGTGTGACTCACAGTTCCTCTCTCCCATCTCCAAAATTATTCATAGTGCCTTCCGATATCTAGCTTCTCTTCAGAAATCTCAAGATGTGTGATCAGCAGAATCAGGGAGCCTTTTAAAAAAACACCTTGATTTGTATCACTTATTTTTGCTACAGCACTCTATTTGTTATTTGCACTATTTGTACAAATTAGTATTATTTGTCCTTATTGCATTACTTGATCAGTCATAGGATGCACAGCCATCTGACACAGTATGAGGGACCTGCTGAGAAGTAACAAGCCAAAGGATGCCAGCACAAAGCATCCCAATGACAGGGACAGATAGAAAGCAAAGGGACTAAAAATTTCTCAGTGACATGAAATGTAAGTGCAATAAATGGGAAGTCTTTAGGGGGATGGTGAAAGGAGCACAAAATACATGGAGCAATGAGACAGGTAAAGCCACAAACTGATACATCCCAGCAAGAAACACAAAAGTAACAGAAAAGCATCCCATGAAGCTGAACCAGACACCTACCTAACCCCTTGCTTAAGACGTAAAAATTGTGGCATCAAGAGTTTTTACTCAAGTTTCTCGTCCAATACTATAAGCAATCCCTGATATGGATACAACTATAGCCCCACTGTTCAGTGCAGAACACTAAAAACTGGTGACACCTTGAGCCCTTTGTAAGTTTGCCCTTTTAGCTTCAATTCTCTTTTAAAAAAAGAAAAGAAACCCAGATAGCTACCACAATCAACATCAGAGGCAAACCCAGAAGAATGTCTTTTATAAGAACACTTGTCTCTAGAGGAAAATAGTTTAAAACTCCTAGGATAAGCTAAGTATTTTCAAGTAGGCAGGACCTGATGCAATTCACTTCACAATACTCAGTCTCACGGATTAACTTTTAAGAGGAGGTTGGAGGCAGGTTATGCTTATAACAGAGAAGAAAAGGAGCAAATGTAGTATTAATTAACTGAAAAAAGGGGAAAAAGCTGCAAACAGGAAATTATAGCCCCATCCCTTTAACGGGCTGGTTTGACTTCATGGCTACCTGGGTCTCTCAGGTTGCTGACACTACCTCTTCTGCATCCTCCCTCCATTCCTGCTCCCTCCCTTCTCCCCTAGTGCAGGCAGCACCTGATCGATATGTCCTCAGCAGCCCTCACAGAAAGCTGGTTCAAGAGGTCCCTACCAGCAGTAAATTAATCCTGCTCCAAAACAGAAGTGATTTTTCTGCCGGGTTATCCCTTGTAGGTGATGAGCCTGCATGAGAGCTGCTGGGAAGAAGCAGTGTAACACCCACCCATGCCCCTTGGGGCATCAGATTGACATCTGAGCAGCTTCACTGTCATGTCACACAGCAATCAGCTTCAGTTCTTGGGGAAAGAAACTGGCAGCAATTAGAAATAAAGAAAAAAATTCAGTGTGTTACCTTGTAACAGACAAGTAAGGGCTAAGCATCAGGTAAGAGCCAGCACAGGGTTTTGTCAAGATAGCAGAGTACAGTGCCCAGGTGGGGCAGGCAATACCAGTTTTTGAGGACTGCATCATATCCAACCAAACACTTATTTTCTATAATGATTATATTTTTAAGTTTGAGAGAAGAAGCAGTAAAACACTCTTTAATTCTTTACAGTGATAAAATCATGGAGAATAACTTTGCCAAACTACACACACTAAAATTTGTCCTGCTAGGTGTGTCTCAGCTTTATTACTGGATGCAAGTTAGTTGCACTGTTTGCAAGAGACAGACCTACGAAAAATTACATTACCTATGCTACCTTCTGAAAATCTTTTGTCTTAAATATTCCTGCACCCATTAGGCTTTAGTAAGCACATAACACCTGCAGAGGAATTATCTGAGTTGGGCATATTCTATTACCCCAAAACCCTAAATTTAAAGTAATATGGAAAAGTGCAGTCAGTACATTTTCATTACAAATGTGAAGTGCCAAATTCCACTTCAAACTCCTGTCACACCTCTTGAGCCTCCCAGGCTCTGCACATCCCATCTCCTTGGAGGTCCTATCCAGGCTGGAGGCACATTCTACATCCCCTGCTTCCCTAGCAGGCATTCAAGGTGTATTAGAGGAGCAGCAGTCTGATTTAAATACAAAAGGACAAAAGCTGACCTCAGAATGAGAATGAAAGTAACCTGGGACAAAGCCTGCTGAGATGGGGACAGAAGATAAGAACTTACTCCAAAAAACAATGGGATGAGGAGCTGGAAAAAAACTCTGGTTTACAGCTGACTGGGCTGGAAAAACAGGAAGATTGGAAATGACCAACCATGGCAAGGAATAAATTGTTTATATTAAGTGATAGCTGACAGTGAATTAAGCAGCAAGTCGGAGAAATGTGTCTTAGGCCTCAGCTGTGGGTGTCTCAGAGCAAGGAGTAAGACGGGCAAGTTAAGCAAGGGACGATGACTAAGCCTGGTGCAGTCTCTAGAAGATATTACAATTGTTAGTGGCAGATAAAATGGCAGCTTTTCTGTATGTCACCACAGTGCTGATATTACTGGGGAGGGGATGCAAGCCTTTCCAGGGAGCACAGATAAATTTTGAGTGCAGCAAGGAAGCCATAGCATAGGCTCTTTACCAATCCCCACGTACTTTGCACAGGCTTTCTTCCACATTTTCTAAATTAAGCAGTCACTTAAAAATACAATATAAAAGCTGAGGTTCTGGAGGCATGAACTCTAGAAAGCTGTTCCAGAGATCAGGAGCTGCAGAGAAGAAAGCAAATATACTACATGAAAGGGTAAATTAAACTGGAGCTTGATGAAGAAGGAATACAGGAGAGGAAGCAAAGGAAAAAAAGACACCTTGGGGTGAATGCAGAGAAATATTCATATACTAAGGAAATGTCTCCACTGAATAAAGGGATACAAGCTGAGCATTTAGAACATGCTCAAATGAATAAACCCTGGTACGTGGAGAGCCATGAGTGTCTGCCAGAGGGCTGCACCCAGCTGAGGGCATGGCAAACATTCGGGAAGACTGGAAAATAGGGAGAGGGTGCAGAGAGGAAAGCAGAGGAGCTCTCAACAAGGAAGGGGCTCAGCTCTGCTGGTCAGCTCACAAGCAAAGAAACACCCAAGGTCAGCAAAAAGATGCAAGAGGAGTACCAAAGCTCCTGCCTTTAAACTTCTATTGACAATTCATTTCATACCCATCTCCTCATTTTTCAACAGAAATAAATTTGCAGTTCAAAGTCATGAAAGAGAGAGGGATTTCCATCTTCCGTGAAGAAATATTTACCCCAGTGGTCTACACACAGATACCAATAATTTGTACCAAACTACCCTTGGTTTCAGTAGTTAACTCTGACAGTATAAAATATTTAAGAGGAAGTATAAGGAAAGAATAGGAAAATAAAGAAATAGCTGGGAATTAAACTATTTGCATGTAAAAGACAACAATGTCCTTAAAATGAAAGTTCTGAAGTCCTCTCAACTCTTCCCAAAAATATTACTTCTCTATCAAAAGTAGGCATTCCCATACAGAGGAACAAGAGGAACAAGACCAGGAATGGCACTTTTAATGAAAACATGACCTCAAATTTCATAGCCATTCATGAGACTGAGGTAAAAGAATACAAAAAGATATATAAAAATAGTGCCTTGAAAATTGAATACATTGTAAAATCAACATGAGGCAGAAAAAGAGTCTGAAATAATAGCTACTTATCAAGATTATCAGTTGAGTGACAAGCAGCCTGTATTTAAAGTAAAATGTAAAGATTCATTTTAAAGCAAATGAAAACATACCTTACAGAAGTCATCCTGATCAATCTAATCCAACACAAAAGCCCCAAATATTCTCATAAAGCAGCAACTGTATTTAAAAAAGGACCAAAAGTACTTTCTATTATAGCAATTTCTGTTTCCTAAGTTATCACCTTATTTTTCAGCTTATAGTTTTGACTGAGGGAAATTCTCTAGTTCTTATATTATTATTTGAGCTACAGTCAAATTCTTTGTTTTTAATGTAGATGAGTATTAAAAGAAAATCCCTTTTGTATGTCTTAATTGGGTTTATAATTCAATAAGAGGCACCTCACAATTACCAAATTAAATAACATTCTGATCATATGCAGCACCTCCCCATCAGGCATTTGACACTGAGGGCTGAACACTGATATGTTACTCTGGTGAAGTTTCTTTCAAGGCCTAATTAAAACATCCTATTTCTATCGATTTTCCATTTTCATGATTCCCTCAGAAGTATCCAAGTGTCAAGGAAGCTATGAACCGTAACCACTTAAAGATGAAACCATACGACTTTTATTTAGCTCCAAAAAGTTAAAATGAGGGTGGCCAGCTTTCAGTGGCAAATTCTTGTTTGAAAGTGGGACCCAACCCAGAGGAACTGAGCAATGGCTTTCCCTTCTCAGGATGAACATGCAGGAAGAAGCAATGCAAGTGCCATGAGTGCCTCCCAGTTGCTGCTGCAGAACATCCCACAAAGCCATTTTTAACACCCACAGAAAGGAATACATCAGTTTTCAGGCACAGTCAGCAACTGGAGCACAGGTAGCTCACTCCCATGTTAGTGGCACTGCACATCGGTGCCACCCCAATGAGGGTGGCACACACTCTCATCTCCAGCCTGGCTGAACAGAAGAACATTTTCAACTGCTTTTAAATGAAACACAGTGGCCTGATCCAAATCAAGAAAGTACTAAAATGTAGCAATGAAAAATGGTGGTTTCTCCCTACACCTACACAACAGGTCATTTTTACTGAAGCAGGATTATAATCTTTATGTACTAATTACCTTTGATTTTCATCCTGATATCTCTTGTGACCTGACCCACCCTCTGGTCAGACTATCTCCCAGTCACCAACGCTAACATAATTCTGACACTACAGTAAGTGGACAACTCTGTTTGACATCGCTCCATTTTCTGCCCATAGGTCTACTGGAAGGCCATGGGATTAGCCCACATCCCATCACACTTAGAGTAGCCACTGGCAAAATGTGCAGCTTATCTTGTTTTCCTACTCTGCTGCAGTACTTCATATTTTCTTTGCACGAAAAGAGGAAGGACATTACAACGGTTGTGCAAGACAAACCAAAGCATAAGCCACATTTCTGGCCTCAAACCGAGAGAATTACACCTATGCTGCATAGGAAATGAATCATCTGAGATCTTTCTTATTGCAATTTTTTCCACTAAATACGAAACAATTACTTCTTACTGGAAGCAATGGCTTTGCACTGTACTAAGGTTGAAAGCTCTAGTTACTACTTCATGTTGAAATATGAATAGTTGTTTTCAGGAAACTGCACCCAGTTTTCATCTCAACTGCTAAGCTGCCCAAGGTTGAGGAGAGTGTGAATCTCTGGGCAGTCCTGAAACACTTCCATGCAACACCCTCATCCCAGCAGCTGCCAGAGGCTGAGCTGCATTTGCCTGGTTAAGGTAGAAGCTCTGGAGACAAAACTTCCAGAAAATGTAATGACAAACAGCCAACACTCGCACGCAGAAGCGCAGACAGACTAACCGGCATTTAGAATGTGGAATCCTGACCACAGGTTTCTGGGGGTGTGTCTGGATGCAGCAGGACAGCCTCCCTCCCATGCCCTGGGAAGCAAGGCCTGGGCCTTGGTGGCAAGGCCAGACCTGCCACTAGCAGGCTCTAATGCCAGCCTCATCCTACAGACTGGCATCAAAGCTACCAGCCCATTTGCCCACCCCCATTCCCAAAGACACCACCTCAGCAAAGCCACTGCCCCCAGAGCAGAGCTCGGGGATTTTCAGTTGTGGTTCGCATCAGTGATTTCTCACCATGCACATCCTTCAAAGAAAACAAGATTGTCACCGAACAGGCCTGATGCTGAACTTGCAAACAGATGGGAAGCAGGTGGAGGGTGGGGAACATGATGGGACACAGAGAGGGGACAGGATGTGGCAGCAGACCGGCCACGTAAGAGACTTCTTGGTGTAATTTCTTTGTATTTCATTTATATACCACAGTTCCACC
The DNA here is from genome assembly GCA_013400515.1 of Erpornis zantholeuca. Classification (NCBI taxonomy): domain Eukaryota; kingdom Metazoa; phylum Chordata; class Aves; order Passeriformes; family Timaliidae; genus Erpornis; species Erpornis zantholeuca. Next base: position 148,746 of record VZTN01026761.1, on the reverse strand, counting down.
AACACAGGTCCACTTTTTATGTTACCCATTGAGATCAAAGTAAGCCAAATAAGGAAGTGATAGTTCATGTCACATGGTGTACGACAGGGCACACCATGTCCCTGTGGCTGCAGAGGTGTTTGCAGTGTTTCAGCCCTTCAGGAGACTTTCAGCCTCTTGACTAGCAAGGCTAAAGTTGAAGGGGACAAAGGAAAGATTTCCTTCCCTATCATTTTATGGTTGATCCCAAAGAAAAACCATTGCAAAGCAGTCAGTCTCAAAATACATCCTAGATATATTTTTGTCTTTTGTATTTAAGGACTACTTTTTTATTTTAAAAGTCATTAACTTCAAAAGAAGATTGTGATTGGACTTGTTCCACTGAGTGGCTTCCACTCTATGTGTGGAAATTAGCACAGCTACTTAGAGAAGAGAAGAGAAACTTTCAAACACTGTCAGTTGTCTTCCAAATTGTCTATTAAACAAACAAGTCCTAAGACTGGGGGAGGAAGGACATTGAGAGCTGGAGAATATAATATAGGTTTCCTTGTAGGAAATTCCAGTAAATGCCATGGAGTATTAGATAAATAGGTTAAAAATTAGTGGCAGCATTCTGGGCATATATATTGACATAGGAATCAGGAAAAATGTTATTCCTCACTTAAGAACATATAGAATATAGTAATAAACCTCTCTAGGAAGATGTAATTAATAAGACTGGATAGATACAAAGTGAAAAGTGAGGAGAAGGCAGAGCACTCACAAAGCCACACCAGTGCTATCTCAATGGAGGTGCTCTGTAATGGTGCAAGATTGGGCTTAGCATCACAAAGTTCGCTCACTAAATTGCCAGCCTAAGCCACAGCATCTCAAGATTTGTTTTCCTTGGATACAGGATACCAACAAGAAAGGACAACGTCTGTGGAATTTAACAAATGAAGTTTCTGGAGTGCAAGGTTTTGTGTCTGCACAGGTCTGCAGTTCAGGATTTCCCACCCTGGCACCCCAAACCCTCCTGTACTCAATACGAAATACCCATACCAGAGCAGTGCCAAGGGACTGCATCACTTGACTCACTGAGAGGTGATTCATAGGGAACCAACAAACTTGTACATTCTTTCAAAAATTACTGACAAAAAGTATGTAAATACTACAGAAACTACAGCAGAGAGCTACAAACTAAAAGGTAGGAAGTTTTAAATACTCAGGTGCACATGACTTGGATATTCACATCCCCAAAACAGGTGAATCTTTAAAAAAAGTCAACACCAATCTTGACTCCACATTTTTAATTCACTGCCTCAGGTATGATGGCTCTTACATCTATCTATTCTTTCAATTAATGTAATTAGTAATAAGAAGTCAGATCTGAAGTAGCAAAACCTTTTATTTTGAAGTACTTTCTTAACTCAGTTCCACCCAAGTATAAAAGCATACAGCAAGATTTCCCAAAAGTAATAAATGGACTTTGAATCCATTTAAGGTGATAAAAATATTATCTAGTTTCCAAAGGTCATTGTGAAAGTTGACAAAAAAGATTCAGAAGACCCAGGTGAGATGCAATGACTTGCATTTACAGAATCAGACAATGAGAAATAACATGGGGTCCTAAGCATTTACTGCAACACAGGATAGTTCTGTACATTATGTAAATTGTGAGATTATTAGTTTGCTTTAAGGAAGTCTCAACATTGTTCAAACAGATTAACCCTGATAAGTTATTTCTGCACCTACAAGTAACTATAATGCTGACTTTGCACAAGAGATCGATTTATCATTCACAAGTTAATTAAATATAGTTTCAAAAATTAAATTACCAGCATAGCATAAAAAAAATCCTTAAATAACCTTGATGAAGCTAACAAAATAACCTCTTCCACATACCAAATCTCAGAATAACAAAAATAAATAACAAGTGCCCAAGAATCAGGAAAACATGGATTACATATCCAAAAGCAGCTATTCCTAGAAGCAGTCAGAGACTCCAGATTTGCAGAAAGTCACAGAAATAGATAAAAGACTGTAAGAAGAGAGCAAGGGAGAGGATCACAGATAGCAGGGACCTAAAGACCCTAGTTGGGGCTGACAGGCTCTTCCGTCCTAGATCTGGAGCTGGTACTGCCATCAGAAGGCTTCTCTTCACAGCACATCTCTTTGACTACAAACTGAACTTGGTTTTCACCTCACCTGGGTTGCTAAACTCTAGGAACTGATGACTTCCTCCCTCCTCACATCAAGGTAGGCAGCTGCTGCATTTACTTTTATTACACTGTTCAGTTTGGCAGCAGCATACATGGCTGAAATGGCACAGAGATAGCCAAGTTCCTGATGTTTTAAATGCTGTGTAATGTCACAAAGAACAACTAATCCACTGAACTTTCATTGTGATGCACATTCTACCTTGGCAGTACTTTATCAATCCATCAGCCACACCAAGGAGCAGAACAACCCAAGAGTGCTGACAAAATGACAACAAATTGATTACAAATAGGCAGTTTTACTTATTGACAGAGAGAGAATAAAAAAAAGGCAAGACTGCAACAGGTGTTAAGTGAAATGAATGAGTGCTGGTCGACTAAATAATTTTCTTTTTCACATTTAGGAAAATTCTGTCATGCATGGGACAATCTAAACCAACTGATGAGACAGCTTAATTTATAAGACAACAACCAAAACAGATGGTTTTCCAGGGAGTCACAGGTAATAAATTTATAGGAGAAAAGACATTGGAGTTGCTGCTCTTTCTCAGATTATATAGGATATTTTCAAAAAGTTAACCCTTTTGGCTTTGGTAAAGCAGAAAATCTCAGGTCTTACAGTCAAGCAAGGACTTGAACCTATATGAAAACTAATCCACAACAGACATGATCTGTCCCTTCTACTTTGTCTTTACTATGTATTCCCTAAACCTTGAGATGACTTCTCAAAAAAATTAGTAGCACCTTCAAGTCTCAAATTTTAAGATGAGGTTAATTTTCATTTTTCTCTCTAATCCACCCTTTGATGAAAGAAAAGAATCTGACTTTCTAATATGACCTCGTGCATATCAGAGACCCTTGTTGCTGTGCTATTGTAGCCAATTGTATTGGAATGCAATACAATACAATTGTAGCCTATTGTCTAGGAATGCAATTTTAGAATCTTTGTTTTGAAATAAAATTAACAAGCACCTCTCAGGAAGGACCACACAGTTGCTCCTACCAAAAAGCAAGTAGAAAGAATTGCTAACCTCAAGGCTTTAGAGTTGAAATTACAGAGCATAACTCTACAGAGAAATTAGAGCAAAACAGTTATTGTGTCAAAACTTGAAGGCACAAGTTCATTATCTCCCCTCACTTTAAAAAAAAAAAAATCCACTTTTAGTTTGCATTGATTAAGCATTCAATATTAAAGTCTCGATTTGCTCCAGTTCAACAATTTAAGAAGTCCTTTAATACCATTATCACCTCAGGGAGTGGCTGAGGTGGGAAAGCACCTCTGGAGATCATCTAGTCCACCTGCTCCTGCTCAAAGAGAAGGCAACTAGAACAGGATGCTCAGGGCTGTATTCAGCCAGGTTTTTACCATGGCCAGTGAATGCAACTCCACAATCTAAGGGACCTGTTCCAGCATATGATCACCTTTGCTGTCAAATCTTCTGTTTAAATGGAATTTCTTCATTTCAGTTAGTGCCCATTTTCATTCTGTCACTGGCCACCACTGAGAATAGCCTGGTTCCATCTTCTTCACTCCCTTCCATCACGTGTTTAAACACCTCCAGGCTCAACAGTCCCAGCTCTCTCAGCCTCTTCTTCTATATGAGATGCTCTGAGGCCTTAACCACCTTCATTAGCCCTTCACTTGACCTGCTCCAATGTGTCCATATCCTCTCATAATGGGGAGCCCACAACTGGACCCAGCATGTCAGATGTGTCTCACCAGTCCTGAGTAGAGGGAAAGGATCATCTCACTCTGCAGAGCTGCTTTACAGCAGGTTTGTCCCAGCAGTTCTAGTACCTGAGGCAGGACTTTGCACTTCCTTTTGCTGAACTTCATGAGGTTCCTGTCAGCCCCTTCCTCAAGCCTGTCAAGGTCCCTCTGGACAGCAGCGCAATCATCAGCTATATCAACTACCACCCTCAATTCTGTATCTCATGTATCAGTCCAGTCATTCCATAATATTAAACTTCATAAGCAAAATACTGCTTAAGTTGTACTGAAGGGCATTTTCTTCAGACCTCAAATAATTTATGCTGCCTTGTTTAACAGTATCTTCTATTTTCAAGATCTTTCCCTTAAAAATACCAGCACTGAATCACACATGTTATTTTAGGTATCAGTTGCACCAAAACTGTTGACTGAGGCAAAAGTATCCCCGGTCTTCTTCCTTTCTTTGTACATGCCAGGATGCAAGCCTCAATGCCATCGCCTCTCAGCTGTGCTGGAAGCTGGTGTGCAGTTGCTTGTCCACTACAGACTCCTCAGAAGTGCTGCTTTCTAGGATACAGGCCCCCTTTCATAAGGCATGGCTTTCATTCCCTGTTCTCTGGCATACAACTTTGCCTTTTGCCGTATTAAAGACACAGTGTGGCTCAATGTGCCTACAGAGCAAGTTGTGAGAGCTCCATTATCATTTCCTATTCTGCTGGCAATTACTATCAGTAACAGTTTTTTTGTTTACTTCTGCGACGATGATGAAAGCAGTCCATGGTATTTGGATTAGTGCAATACTCACTGGAATCAATCAACAGGATTCTTTTCCTGCCACATAGCCAATTCTTAAACCAATTTCATATTGACAGTTATATTGTTAATGAAAATGATTTACAAAATTAAACATATTTTCTATCATTCACACAACAGAACAGCTGTACCTTTGTTAACTTCTAGCTTTCAGCAGGAGAAGAAGGGTGAAGGTGGGAAGAGCTGGCTGTGGGATACTGCTGGTAAACAGTTTGGGAAACACCACAGGCACTCTTTGCAGTGCTGCATATAGAAGAACGCCATCCACATAATTGCACACTACTTAAACCCTACAGAAGGTTTATTTCAAGACTGTTGGCTATCCCAAGTATTCCAGAAGTTTTATGGGTGCTGGCACGACGCTGGAAGAGCTGAATATTAGCAGAGGGATAAAAGAGACAACACCTGGATTAAAAGCAGATATTTGTGTGTCTATTAATGAGCTTTAATTTCTATTCATTGTAGCCTGAAGTTCAGAGAGCATCCATTTGGCTTCTTGTACTGCTGTCTTCCCCCTCTTTCTGCTACCTGTCCTGCTGCATAACCATGCAGCTATTAGAACTATCCCATAGGCAACAGACAGCTAAATGGGATTTTCCAGAAGCCTGGGAAAGTCTTCCAGTGGAATCTAGCACTAAAATATCACCTATTAAAGGCTGCACTAAAAATTCCTTTCTTTAAATAACTTTGAAGAGAAGAAATCTATCTACTCAACTTGGGCCCATGGATTTCTCCCCAAACGTACCTTAATCCGTTCCGAAGATAAATGACCATATGGTTTAATTGTGCCTTCTTCACAGAAGCCATAACTTTCTCTCTTATGATCAGTACACCTTGATCCTTTTCATTTTCAAATGCAGTCCCACTTATGAGTCATCTTTCCCTCCTCTCACACACACTTTTCAGTCTCTCCTTTTTATCCTTTTCCTCTTGTTTTAGTAAAAGCTGTAGGTAGGGCGAACTAAAATAGAGAGTTTCACAACTGGACATGAGACATCCTTAAATTTAGATCAAATAAGTCCTTCCAAAGTACACGAGAGCTTTCCATCCAGACAGATTTATAAAAGCTACATATAATTATGGAAAGGAATAGGAACAAAAATAGCATGTGGACGGTGCCCTCTCTCAACAGTATATGGATAGGAAGGAGGACAGCCTTATTCTCTTAGAAGCAGGAGAAAAGGTAACTTGAGGCAGCCGTGGGAAGCCCCCACCAGCCCGTAGGCTTGCTAGATTGCTAAAAAATCCTCAAGCATGATAGATTCCCATAGAAACCCTCATTTTCTACACTAATTGTTTTCCCAACCCTAATTCCAAACTATAATCAAACTGTAAAGCTAAGATTACCCCAGAAAACTTGACTACATCTCACTATCTGAGACTGCAAGTTGTTATCCAAGCTAAAGCAAAGGCAGTCTTGGAAGAAACCTGCTTTACCAGTCATCAGTTTGTCTTGGAAGTATAAAATTCAAGAAAACACAAAAACCTGTTGTCTTGCCTTGACATCCATAACTCCTACCCTTTCAACAGGCGCCTGCTGATGATAGCAGCAAGAGTCGTCTTACTCCTGACTTTCCTCCCACGCTTTGCACTGGCAAGGAGCCCTCACACACTCTGTCCTGACTTGGAACAAGTTCTGCAGCCTGGTACTACGCTTTCCACCGCAAGCTGGAAATTTCGTGTCCACTTCAGGTAAATACATTTTATTGAATTAAATACAAGAAAGTAAATATGGCAGTTACAGTGCTCCTTGTGTAAAATATTGACTTCCAAGATAAACAGGAATGCTACACAGCTTTCGCATATTGCTATCCTGCAAGCATTTCAATGCACAACAGTGCTAAAGAAAGTATTGGGAGAAAGATGGAAATTTTGGCAGCTGCTGAGGAGAGAGCTGAGGCTACTGGCAGTGGGCAGCATGTGTAGGGACTGTGAGATAGGTCTGATGTGTTTTTCTCACAAATAGTCATTAACAAAATAGTTATGTTTGAAATCAGACAACAGATTCAAGTGAAACTCTTATTTCACAGCCCTATGAGTTACAGGCTGTCTCCAGAGTTAGGTCCACACTACTTGAGTTTCTAGTGGAGGTTTCCTTACAATAACAATGATACACCTTTTTTTAAGCCAAAGCTGAAATTCAGCAGTATATTCTGGTCACAAAGGCAGAATTCTGCTGTGGCATGGAATAAGCAAGGCCCTGGGTGCTCTCGCTGCCACACAGGCTGGCTCCATTTGAGGGGCAGAAAGGAGACTTCGCTATGAGTGCAGTCATGAAACTCAACCTTCCTCAGCCAACTTTGCATGTGACTGGCATTCATTACCACTCATCTGACCAGAAGCCCTATGTGCCTCCCCACCTTCATAAGCGACACAATGCCAGACCCTCAGCCATGGCTGCTGCGGCTGTTGGTTATAAAAGCCATCCCAATTGCTCCATCCAAGGATTCTGTGATCTTTCATGCAAGACCACAACTCCTTTACTTTCACCTATTAACGATCAGTCACATTAAAGCCCTGTTCAGAGCTGTACCTGTCAGACTGTACCTGCCAGAGCAGCACAGCCAGTCATTCCTCTGGAGGTATTCCCTGATAGCAGTGATTGCCGAGAAGGCCTCCAGTACTGCAGGCTCACTACATACATAACTTCTAGGCACAAATTACATTTATATCTTCACCTACTTCAGTGCCAGCCATCAGACTGTAATTAAATTACATGTAGCCTGAGAACCTCAGCCAGGGGCTGGAAGACAAGCATACAAAGCATGGTGCAAACAGCAATGAGCAGGTTCCCAGTTTAAGCAAATATGGCATTCCTCCATGAACTGAGGACGTTTTCAGCCATATTTACTCCTCTATGTGCTAAACTGCCCCCAAGCCCTTCGAAGCTGGAGACGGGGAGAGCGTGCAAGTTCCCTCCAGCCCTTGGGCACTGCCGGCCGGGCCATGGCAGCTGCACGCCCTCGGTAACCTAAGCAGCGAGTAGCGGCACAAAAGCTGCCTATTCCTTTGCAGAGCCATCTGTTAAGGGTTTCGTTCCGCACAACTCCACTGGCTTCTAAGAGATGCTGAGGTCACGCACACAGCGAGGCTCTTGGTCTGCTGCCACTCCAAGCAAGCATCCCGTGTGTGGGGAGAGGGCATGGCCAGGGGCAGCCTCTGCCGGCCACCTCCACCCTCACCATGAGGCCGGCCAGGCCAGAGAGCTCACTGTGCTGAAAACTAATCACTCAGCCAGTGTTAGCTTTCAGCTGGAGCAGTCCCCGGTCTGACAAGCACAGAGAGGTACGAGGGCAGCATGACCCTATTTGTGGCAGCACCAACTTGGATCGCTGCAAGCTGACTGTGAAACCACATCGCCAGGTCTCCGTGTCTCCCCAGGATGGTTCCAGGAAATCCCCTCTGTTATGGGCAGTGCTTCCAGTAGCACAGACCTGGTTCAAATCATCTTTTCCTTCCTATCCCATCAGGCCATTAAGGCTACTCTGACTATGAGAGGATTACACTTCATTTCCAAGAACGTGCAGATAGGAAACAGCAGAATATTTTAGTGTCCAAGACAGACAGACGTTCTCATGCTGCTGAACTGAATGAATACAGCATGTTGGTCTAGGGTGATGGTGAGGAGCAATGGGAAGACCTCTGTCCTTCAATAACCTCCTAAAGAAACTCATCGTGACTGAATTGCTTTGCATTTCAATCCCTGCATGAAGTAGTGACCACCTGAAGGATCTTGACATGGTGTTTAATCCTCTTCTCCATTGTTGTCAAATACCCAACAGTCTACCAAGCAGCACAACTGCTTAACAGCATGTGACTATTGAATTTAAAATGCTGAAAGCAAGTCTTGTCATATCTACCCTAAAAGAGTATCCTCAAAGCATAACAACGAAGAAACTGGAACCATCAGTTAGCAATATTATCACTCTTTCCTCACAGCAGAAAACAAGGATAAAAAAGCTAATCAAATACTACCACCTTTCTTCCCCTCTGCTATTGCTTCTCCTAACATTGACCACATTTGTGGTTAAATGCAGGGAGTCAAACTTCCTATAAGCAGTGTTGTTACGGTTCCAGATTTCCACTGTGGTTCAGCTGTATCACGGCTCTGGAAAGGCAAACTGGCACGTGCTCAAACCGCCACCTTCCCTTGTTAGGGTGAAAAATTCCCATATTGCAACTCTAAAAGGTTCTTTGCCCAAATCACCTTGCTAGCCTGCCATCTAGGATTAAAGATCTTAATAGTGAACTTAAAAAATCACTTTGTTGAAATTGATATTCTGGATAAAAACACTTACTGAAAATACTGATGCAATTTCATCACACTAGAGGAGATGCACAGTTAAAATGTAGGAGATGTAGGCAGTTAAAATGTACCTTCCCATTAAGACAATACTTTTAATTCAAGGTTCTGGCTGGGAAGATCACTGCACCTGCTCCATGCTGGGGCTCATGCCCACACAGTCATAGAAAGGCACTCAAAAATGAGGCAGAGCAACAAACAGGACAAAAAGCTTCACCTCTCAGGGAGGTGAAGTACCTGTAGAAGGCATTCAGCATTACTCTACAGCAGAAGGGACAATACATTTTCATATGATTTGAGCAACACTAACCAAAGAGACTGGGCTGAACCAGACAAAGTATCTCACATCAGATATTCAGGAGGAAAGCAAACTTTCCAGGCCCATTACAGGCAGGCAGGCTATTCCTAATCTACCAGGTATGCCATACTTGCACCATCAGTGGGAAAGCCAGGGTAGCTGTGGCGGGCAAGTAAGTACATTTGCTGGGATCTTTATGCCACCCCTCTTACATCATTGCACAATTATGCAAAGTTACAGATCTGTTGGCTTTTTCCATTTCAACAAGGCACTGCCATCCAACAAGTCAATAAGGCAAGCTCAAGTATCTGATATTTTTAGCTAGATATACTATAGCACCTCACAGATGCCTCAAGTTTTCTTCCTTCTTTCTGAAGGCAATCTCCCCCTTCTCCGCTGTTGGTTGAGCAGAGTTTGGGGACTGCTCTTCACATGCTATGGCAACTGAGCTTTTCAAACAGCTGGGAAAGCCACATTTCTCCACTTCAAATTAAGTATTTAGAACAGATATAATCCCTGTCTAATACAACTGGAGCTGCTTCCCCACCTTGGAGGAAGTAGGGAAGTGTTTTGAAACTGGCACTAAGACCATCAAAAGAGTGAAAGGGTAGTCAGAAAAGCCCAAAACTGCACAAATCTTTAGGGGAAAGAAAAAGACTGAAATTCTGATCCTTTCTTACTGATACATAATGATAACTCTTGATTCACTTAAAAACAGAAAGACCTGTTTTTTGCCTTAGAGAAAGGAGTCCATCTTAGTCTCTGCATTGCAGATGAGAACAATCACATTTTTGCTTGCTTTGACTTATTGCTAAATTGATTATTCTCCAGGACTAGGAAAGAAGGAGAAAGGAGGGAGGTTGTAATCACCCTTATAAAATTCTTTTGGGTAAAAGAAGTGAATGCATCTTACTTTTCCTAGCAACCCTCTTTCTCAATTCTGAAGCAAAGAAATCACACTAAGGATAGCATCTCGAACATATGACTCTGAATAAGGGGGATTTGCCTCCTTTTCTCTTCTCTTTTTCTCTCCTCTAAATTAAATATGCAAGTCTCTGGAATTCCCTACACATTCCTTTTCACAGCAAAAGGGGTTTCTGTCCCCCTAAAATACAAATACCACCAAAAAAAATTCCTTTCTAACTACTAACTTAATTCTGCCCAGAAGGCTGCACCTAAGTTTAATATCTAGCCAACAGCACACAACCTGTTCACTACTGTTGCGTTCACTTCCCACATATTCAGCAAACACGAAACTACTAAGACGAGAATAGAGAAGGACTTCAGTGAGCCAAGACCAGCAGCAATGCGAGGAGCATCTTTACAGATGAACAGGTCATAACAACGCCGGAGGCTTCCAAATTATCTTGCATCCTTCTTTGCCATCTCTCATGTAAACACCTACAAAGCACATGGCTCTAAGTACAGAAACTCATGGGATATGTTTTTATTTTGCTCCTTGCTTCTCCATGCACAAGACATCCCATGTTGCATGGTCTGGGCTTTGAATGCTCCCATCGTTTTACAGAGCAGAAAGGACCACTGGGAAGGATGCTGCTAGAACCCCTAGATCTGGAAGAGCCTTCCCACAGACGCCCTGCAGGAAGGGGGAAACACCCCCCGAAGCTCCTCACTCCCCTGCCTGCAATCCAAGAAGGCAGCTGGTGACACTGCGTGGAAAAGGATCACAGAGAAGTTTGCCAGCAGGAACGAAAGGGTAACGAGGATGCCAAAAGCCAACGGTCTGCATTTTTCTTTTTTTGGTAAGCAAAAATAAAACCAACCAACACAAATGTTACTAGTAATAGAAATCAGGAAGGAAATGTAAATTATTTTATAGAAAGCATGAATCAAAGTCATATCAAAAGCCACCTGAATGTTTCTCTATCATAGGCAATTTCTCGTGTTGTTTTATGTCATCTTTGCAGTGTCAGTTTTCGAGAGAACAATTCTCAGCTCAGCACGACAGAACAGTAATACCAACGGGCATGCAGAACATTAGCATGTTATAAATAAACTGCTAATTTGAGGTGGGAAAAAAATCATCAAGGCAGCTCTTATGATTAAGAACCAGAGAAAGAAAATGAGCAATTAGCTTAAGCTTTCAGGACACTGTATTTTACAAAAAAAAAAAAAGAAGAGCTTTTTCTAACCCATAATTCTTGAGGGAAAAAAAGAATAAACCCATTGAAATACCCAATGTTGAGACAAAGAAGCCAATGAAAATGCTATCATAATTTTTGAGGTCCTCCCTGCACCCACCTCAAGTAGTAAGTTGCCTTTTTTACTAGCTCAAAGAATTTTGTGCTCAAGGGTACTACAGCCGGGTTGTGACGTTTCAGCTTCCTCTCACCCGACTTGCAGTTTTACATAACTCCCAAGAGACATTTTTTGGCCACAGATACCAGGCAGCTGGAAAAAAAACCAAGAAAAACAAACTACCCACCCCAGAAGGTGCAGAAGCATTATACAGCGATTCGGATCTGGGTTACTTAGAGCCACTCAATAAAACTCTTACCATGAAAAGTACAACTTTATTCCGCTGCGCCGACGGCCAGGATTATTCGTGCCTGCGATAGCCCTGATCACCACCCTCCGTCTGCCCCGTGCGGGGTTCCCTTCCCACCCTGTCCCCAAGTCTGCAAGGACAGATAACTCCCTGCCACAGCACGGCTGCCACCTCGGGTATTATTTCTGTACCACTCCAGTATTGTCGCTCTCTACCAGCATGACACTTACTAAGCATTGCTATAAAAATTTCTGCGAATATCTATGTTTTCCACGAGCGGGGATAATGGCCTCATTGCAATAGCCTTGATAAAAGCTCCAACAAGACAGCTTTCAGATATCACTACACAAAAGCCTTCTGTGAGAGCTGCAACCAACATCAATTCCTGCTATGCACAGACACTAGACAAAGTGTGAACTAGCTTACTGTATGGGGACAAAAAACTGACTGTCAATGTGTGGGACCAACTCTGTCTAAAAACACAACACTGGCAAGGCAAAATAGCACCAGCATATATACATGGTAATTGCCATTTAATTCCAGAATTATCAGCACAAGAAAACAAGTACTGATCAAGGCACTATTAAGTTCCTAGACATTATAGTTCCATATAATTCCATTTCTAGAGTCCTTCATTGGAAAAATTACTTTAAAAACAGCAGATGTTAAAAACACCCAAGTAGAACATGAAGGAAAGCCCAGTTTCCATTACAGAAGCACTCAGAGAACACAGCAAACCCTTCGGATCTGCTCCTTAGAGCATGTATTTTCCTGTAGAATCATGGAATAGCTTGGGTTGAAAGAGATCTTTAAAGGTCATCTAGTCTAAATCCCCTGCAATGAGCAGAAACATCTAACTAGATCAGGTTGCTCAGAGCCCCATCCAACCCAGCCTTGAATGTTTTGAGGAATGGGTACCTATCTCCTGTCTGAGCAACCTGTTCCAGTGTTTCACTAGCCCTGCCACAGAAAACACCTTATATCTAGCCCAAATCCATGTTCTTAGTTTAAAACCACTACCCATTAATTAGCATAGAATAACCTGGGCTGGAACACACCAATGGGATCATTGAGTCCAGTTCCTGGCCCTGCACAGGACAGCCCTAACAATCACACCATGTGCCTGAGAGCATTGTCCAAAGGCTTCTTGAACTCTGCTAGGCTTGGTGCTGTGACCACTTCCCTGGGGAGCCTCTTCCAGTGCCCAACCACCCCCTGGGTGGAGACCATTTTCCTAACAGCCAGCCTAACCCGTGGTAGACAACCTGGAACACACAAAGACCATTCCACCCTATGGTACAAGATGAAACCTTTTCTGTCCATCATTTTATACTTTTTACAAACGTATCTGCTTACACTCGGGAAGCATCGGAAAAGTCAGAAGGCTACTGTCAACCTCAATGGACTGCAACAATATAATTGCTGGGCCAAGAGATAAGGCTTTTATTTTCAGACCTGAAATTTGCCAGATGACACCTCTTAAATGGAAGTCTAGGAAGGAGGGATGAAAACAAGTCTACATGTCAGTTTGTTTCTGAAAAACATTTGAAAGGCAAATTTGAAAGCTAAGATTTTAAACAGCATAGTACACTCACCCTGTGGAAAAGTGTTTCACTCTAAAATTACATCTGTACTTTAAAATGTGTAAAAAATATAAAATCCTACAGTGCATATTCAGTGGCTTGCAAAAAATATATATATCTGTTACTGCACTCCAATTTTAGTATGATTTTATAACTAACAGGCAGAACCAAAATTAAGACAAAGTTATATTCAGAGATAACTAGTAGAGTGGACCGATGAACCTGACGTGATGTATAAGAATTAGACTCTTGCACTGCATGATGCGCACCATTGAGTCCTAAACCAGAGACTTCTAATGTCACCTTAATTAACAAGGAAGGAAGTTTGCCAATGAGTTTCTTCCCCTGCCCCCCTTTTCTAGCACCAAGTTATGCAATATGCAGCAACCTTTGAACCAACAGCTGTACAACAAGCAAAAAAACCAAAACCAGAATAGCATGGTTAAGACAAGAATGTCTTTCAAGAAGTTCATTAATGAAAATTACTTTTAGAATCTATGCATACATAAGTAACACATACCACAACTCAGGGCAGGAATGCTGGAGCTGAAGCAGCCGAGGCAAAGCAGACATCTCTTATTGTACAGATTTCCAATACAACTTATTTTTACCAAAAATAGTTCTTTACATGTTTTCTACAAGTTTTCACAGATCTTCGCAAAACAACTAGTGGCTTGCAAGGTCTGTGTGACAGGACTATAAAATTTCATTGTAAAAGTAAAGAAATGAAAACCAAAATAATAGCAGCCTCTGCTTTTAACAGTGACTTGTCCGTATAAAGCTCAAGATACCAAGAACTCAATATCCACAATACTGCAAGCACACATCACAGGTAACACCCTATATCTTCTTAAAAATAAGGTTCTAGACCCTTGAAGTAAGGCACCTGAATATGCCACCAGGCTTAAGTAGTAGACATTTCTGGGCCTAAAAACAGCCACATACAAGTTGGATGAAATCTTGAAAGTAGTTGCAGGTGAACAAATTAAGTCTCCTACTCAAAGAAAGCAATGAAGCAGGATACTGGTTTTACTTTTAGAGGAAGGAATAAAGAAAAGCCGTATTTGCCACATAACTTAGCACAGTCACAGAGGAGATGCCAGCTGATTCTGAAAAGGTGATCTTTAATGCTCCACTTCTCCTTCCTAGCAAAGCCCTAGACCAAAAACCTTGGGCACAAAACACCCGAGAGCTGCAGGTCATGCACGTGCAGCAGCGACAGAGTTAGCATGTTAGTTTTCACACTGCCACAGGTCAGGTCAACAACTGTCCACATTCATAAGTGGGACAGGAGACTCATGACACACACCATTAACCTTAGGCAAGCTCAGTTTGCAAACAACTACCAGCACATTTGCTATGCATTCATGTATGTATAAAAGGGAGGCTAAAACCCATGAAGCAGTACTCTCTTACCACACAACAGAGGCCATTTTCATCAAGCTCTGGCTTAATCAACACCTAGTCAAGTTCCTGCCTTCTCCCTTTAAAGGGCTTGCAGATGCAAATATTTACCACAGCTCATGTCCAGCTCACAGGGCATTAAGAACTCCATGAATGCCACTAGATCCAGCCAATAGCAGTGGCATCCAAGCAGACAGCATAGCACTTCAAGAGACACCCATGCTAGGCACAGCATTTCCAAATGTGGTTTTGGACCAACTTACTTGAGGAAAACAGAAGTTAAATAGTTCCTTTTTAAAGATGTGATAAATTGGGCAATTTTGCCAAGCCAGTCTTCAAACAGATCTGAAATTGAAACAGAATCCAAACACCTCACCAGCAGCACCTCCAGCACTGCAGCAACCCCATCCCAGAGGCACAGGCAGCGTCCCTCCCACTGCACACCACTGCCTCAAGGGAACATGATGGGGGCTTCTTCTCTCCAGAACTACAAACACAATCCTGGTCTTGACAAATAATGCAGGAAGTGATTAACTCTGCCAGCCAAAACAAAAGCTTGGAGCCCAACTTAGTCATTTGTAAAGATGAGAGTTACCTCCATATATACACACTCAGCACTGCCAGCTGTAAATGAGATTATTTGCAGAGACTATAAAACCTGGAGATTTAGTTCCCCTAAGAGCTTTCCATCTGCTGAAGCCCCACACTGGGCAGGGCTGGATCTACATTACCACCACTGGTGCAAGAAACTCACTGGAACTAAAATCAGAGTCTCCAACTCATCCTTAGTAGGCAGCTCCACCACAAGCCAAGACTAAAGCCCAAGCCACCCATTCCTGCATACCAGCACCAGGACCAGCCCTGCCACCAGAGCCATGGCCATCAGCCCAGCAGACACCTTCCGAAGTCAAGCGTGAATGATCCCATACTTGAAGCTACCAAGAAAACCTCCTGTCTTCATTTCACATGCATCAATCTCATTCTTGGTACTCTGAACAGGAGGGACAAGCTCAATTTCCCTCCAACAACCACACCAGGCCTGCTGGCCTGCACAGGACCTCCAGAGACAAATGGTGATACTTCACTTTCCTTTTTGCAACCTATGTTTCCTAACAAGCTATTCCCACAGCAGTCATGCCTACTCCTCCCCTCTCTCCCACACCTCCCATTCCCTGCCCAGGGCCAAGTTAAGACCTTATGAAACAAGCTGTGTCTGAAAGGGTCTCTGGCTCCTGCTAGACCCGCAAAGTGAGTACCGTGTGTTCAAAACATCTTTCAAAGCTGCCAGTCCACAGAAGTTTCACAAGTAAAAACTCTTGATTACAGACACACTTGTTTTCACATCCATGTCGTTCCTTTATAAAAGAACACCTTTATCTTCACATTAATGGCTTTAATTTCAGGAGAAATTAATTGTCTGATACTCTTCATCTTGGAGAAGACATCTGAGGATAGAAGATAATTTATCATGAACTTAAATTCATGATATCATAAATTATCAGAAGATAATTTATCATGAACTGTGCAGAGAAACATATATCAGAAAATCATTTTTCCCTATTGCAATATGTAGGATCACCCAAGAACACTACAAGACAGCAAGCTCAAACTGAAAAAAAAAGGCAAGAAAAAAAAAAGTTTTTTCCTTTCATACGAGATAGCTAAATCATAGCTAGAACTTGTTGCTAAGGTCAGAACTACAGCAATCACAAAAATCACTGGCCATTGGTAGCTACAAAACTCGTTGTCACCCCTGACCAAGAAAGTGCTCTCTTGAAGCAAGAGCAAGTCCCCATCTCACTTTGCAAGCCCCCATCCAGTGTTCTTTTATCAAATGCCTGCCACAGTTGTAGTCAGAGATGTAGTTCATCTTGCAAAATGCAGCTGTTTCTAAGTTTGAAGATTATTTTCCTCTTATATGCTTGAACATACTCACAGATGAGCACACAGTAAAAGTTAACAGAACAGCAGCAACATACATGGCATAAAATGAGGGGAAACAAAATGCCTGTAATTGCTCAGCCAGGTGGAGCATCCTCTACATAAGAATAAACTGGCCATAAAGTGACCCCTATCCAGCTTTTGGTAAGCTGACTGGTGGTGCAAAGAAAACATATTCACAGAAAGAACGAGACTAATGTCATAAAATGAAGGCTTGCTGGGACAATTTAACACCTCCGCAGTACTGCATGAGCAAGTTCCTGTCCCTTCATCTCACTCACTCCATCTTGGGCCCAAGTTGCATTCCAGACCTAATGTTCAGACACAGCTCTTCTACCATGTTAAAGCAGCAAAAAAACAACCTGTCAGCACAGCCGGATGCTCCCCAGGCACAGCAGTAGGGGAAGAGCGCTATCTGGCCAAAGGAGATGACACAGGAGACAGTGAGGGACAAGCAAGCCTATTCCTTCTAGCAACTGTAAAGCCTTTGAGCAGCTCAGCTGTTCATGGAACCCTGCCAAAAGCCCTTATCATCGTAGGGCTACCATGCTCAGGACTTCTGGTGCAGATGGAGCCACACCAGAGCAGCTGGACTCTGCACAAGGATAGCGAAGCTGCACCATCAGCAAGATACAGCCTATTCCTGTAGGGTTTTATTAGGATGCCCACTTTTCACAAGATGTTTGTCGGCGTGGTTAGGGCAACCAGGATTTATACTTCTTTGAACTCGCCTCAGACAGCTGCACCCAAAGGACCATGTGGTACCTCCTCGGGCTCAGAAACAGTGTCTTGCTGGAGGAGAGGGATTCAAACCAAAGAAAATCCCTTAAATGCTCTTCAGAAAGTCAAGGTCCCAGACTCATGCTAACATTCATTTCTAGTAACACAAACTATCAGGCAAAGAAAACCGGTCTGAATATGAAAACATCTGTGTCTTCACATACAAACCTTTTCATTCCTTCAAAGTAAAGATCCTAAGCTAACTGCCTGCCTCCTTTATGCGACTTACACGTTCTTCTCCCATACCTTAAATCTTTGTTCATTATTTATGTCCTATTTGGCTTGCTCCTTTACATAACACCTCGGAGAAAGACCGTGGGTTACCCCATTTTTCTCCCTTTCCAGCTGCGTCTTGCTGAGAAGAAGGGAGGAAGGAAGAGGTACTTTCTAAACCACCAGAAAAATGAGAGAGGTACTAAGTATTCAGTTTGGAAATGTAAATCCTCCTGCCCCCTTCTGAAGTATGCCGAACCAGCCTCTCCACAGCTCATGTCATCTAAAGGCCACAGGAGTTCTCTAAAGATATTGTTGTTAAGAGGATTTAGCCCCTTTTAAAAAGGACTTAACATGTGGGTGGTGTCTCCATTTAAGCATTTTCTCATGGCTAAGAAAATGGCCCTCTTCTTAAAGGCTTATCTTTATAACCCAAAGACAGTAAGAAATTCTCTACTATTTGAATTAGAAACATTTTGAGCAGCTTGCTTTTATAGCAGCCCCATTTCTGAGTACAGGGATTTGCAAATGGTAGTGACTTTCTCACACCAAGTGAGAAGGCAACACCAGTGAGAATGCTTTTGGGGTACCTCATCAAACATTAATTTCTCCTGCATTCTCGTGAGGATCCAAGCTGATTCACAAACTCACTGACACTAAGACAGCATGGTGTCACAACTCCTTGTGCCATATCCCTGGCCACCACTTTCCCTTGATGGTCTCTGGCACTTCCCAGACCTGCCATTAGCTGGTTCAACCTGCTTGCCCAGCAGAAAACCCTTATTTATTTAGGCCAGGGTTAATTTTCCATCCTGGGAATCCTGAGATTCCAGAAGGGAAAAGGCACCAGCCCCCAGCAGGGTGCAAGAGAGCATGGGAGGATGCAGGACGACTGACCCACTGTCACGGCACTGACCCTGTCTCCAGAGGCTCAGGCTCTCCCCAGGGGCACAAGCTGATGGTTGTTTTGCAAGGGTTAAGCCTTCATTACTGCTTGCATTTAAGCCATAGCAGGGGTTCAGATCCACCCAGTAACACTTTCTATTAACTCCCCAGGAATCATGCAAAAGCTCCTCAAGTTGAAAGGGCAGGCAGGCTGGGTCACAGCCTCCCAGAGCCAGGGCTCTCTAGGGTAACGAGGACCTGGTTAGCAACCCTCAGCCACAGCAGCTGCCACTACAGGCGGCAAGAGAGCAAGGAACTGGCTTTGGACAGTATGGGGATGCCTGTTTGGGACATGGAAGAGCGTGCAAGTTCTCATAATGTGGGGCTGGAGAGGCCTGTTGTTATGGAGTGAACCACTTTTCAATGCTTTTCCAGCAGTGCTATGAACACACAACCACAGATAAAGTAACTAACAAATTCGCAAGAGGAAGCAGCTCATTTGGGCCAAAGAACCTTTTTTTTATTTGCTCATGTAGTTGAGCACCTCTCTGAACAGCCTAAACTATACTGCTGTACTGACTCTCTTCCAGTCATACCATACTTTATATTTGGAAGCAATGGGGGAGTTGCCAGTGCAGTTACATCTGCAATGCAAGAGTATTTTCATAATCCTAACCAGTGCAGGTGTGCTGGCCAAATTTTAGACTTGTCTCTACAGTCTTTTGCATAGCAGGGCCTTCTTTACAGCTGAGGATCTCAGACTCCATCCACTACCTGCAACTCAACTAACCAAGAGCTAAATATTTATTGGTGCTACTTGCCTGAGCTCACTGCCTCAACTACCCAGCATTTTCTCACTCCTTTCACCAGACCCTAATACTAGTTTCTCTAAAATGCTCTGCTAGGAACCAAGGGCAGAACACCCTCACCTCCCAGTCCCGGAAAATCCTCCAAGACCTTTGAGGAAAACTACCTGGAAGCTGCAGACCTTTGAAAGGCCTGGATAGTGTCTCTGCCAAGCAGTTTGTGGTGCAGAAAGACAAGGCAGAGCACTAGGGCACTTCATTCAGCCTGACTTCCCAAAAGATGGGTCTGCAGCAAACGAGAGCAGCTCCAAGAGGGGGACTCACGTAAGCATGGCTGTCAGGGCAGAGCAGGATGCACAGCCCCCTTCCTGGTGTGTGCCACACATGGCTTATCGCCCTGGGAGGGTGCCAGCCAGAGGCTGTAGATACCGCTGGCCTGACCACTCTCTTCCTCTCCCATCCCACATCTCTCCCCAAAACTAATATGGGGGCTGAGGGTATATAACAAACTTGCAACTTGCGTGAGGATTTTTTTGCAGGCAGAGGCCAAAATCACTTTCCCCGCTTCCAAACCTTTAAGGTGGAAAAGAGCCCTCCCAGGTTTTTAAGGCCGGGAGTTCCTCCCATTTGAGATGAGCAGCATACAAAAAAAAAAGAAATAAAAGCACTAAAATCATACATTAAAGTCTTATAGGATCTATTAATGAGAAATTTTAGGAGTTCCTATGACATCAACATCCCTCCCACAAAGCCAAAAAAGTCTGTATATTTTTTCTCCCAGAATCATCATGTAACATATGCTCCTCTTTGAATTCACTTACCACCACCTTCTAGGAATCAACCTTCACATAGGACCGCCAAATATTTACAAAGTGGCCTGAAGTAGCCTGCTTGACACTGAGTGCCATTAGGATATGCTGAAGACCAGGAGCACCAACAAAACAAAATAAATTATCTTTTACAGTAAAGATCCTCATTTTAAAATTAAGAAATAATAATTTTTTAGAAAGCTTTGGATGAGATTTGATGAGCCTTGAAACTTCCACCACTAGCTCAGCAACCAACACCTGCAAAAACCCACACAAGAGGCAGCTCATGACATCCTCACTGGTCTCCCAGCTGCTCCCAAAGCTCTTCCAGAAGTATTTCAGAATTACAGCACCAACCCATACCTGGACCATCACCGACTGGATGCAGGGAAGAGAAAAAGGGGGCGGGGGGAAGGGGTGTTAAACCCCCTTTTGCCCTGGCAGGGGCGCACCGGGACGACAGGGGGAGAGGTGGGAAGGAGTTTAGCAATTCCACGCCGCCGGNGGCAGGTGAGCCCCTCCCGACGTTCTCGACCCCCGCGCGGCGGGGATGCCCCGCGCCCTCCCCCACTCTCCAACTCGGCGGAGCCCACGAGGGCCAAGCGCGCACCCGAAATCGGCGAGGACAAAGAAAACCCCACGAGTGGGGGGGGCGGAGTTTTTTTTTTTTTTT
>VZTN01026761.1:96680-126382 GCA_013400515.1 Erpornis zantholeuca | reverse complement strand
CGCCGCTCCGCAGCCCTCGGGAGGCTCTCGCTCGCCCGCCCGGTGGACGCGATCCATGCCGCTGCCCCCGCTCCGGAGCTGCCGGGAGGTGCCTGTTCCCGCCCCGCAGCTTTGCGGCTCGGAAGGGGTCACCTGAGTTCTCGCCCCGGTTTGTTCAGAGAGGCGCCGGCCTGCGCCAGCGAGGAAGTTCTTTTAAAGGCGTCCCTGCGCGGGATGTCACCTCCGGCAGCAGGAGAACGGCTTTTCCGTTTTCTTCACGCGCCTGCACCCACAAATTTTCAAATCAGCCCACCCGAGACACTTAACTTACTTTTTTTCCGCAAAAAGTGAACGCTTAGCAAAACATTCCCTTCCATTATGGTTTGTATTACCTCCAAGAGGTGAAACAGTGGAACTATGCCCACTAGCTCTTTCTAATATCCTGTAGTGTCTTCACTTACTAAATGCCCCCTAGATCTAGAATCTAGACCATTCTAGAATCATAGAATCATTGCGGTTGGAAAGATTATTCTGTCCAACACTTGGCCGAACGCCACCATGCCCCCTGAATTTAAGCTGCGTTGCCAACATGCCCCCTTAACTTATTAAGTGCCCCACCCTGCCTAGCACGCACCACCAATGCCCCAATTTCTCACGTTTCATTTTCAGACACACCTTTCCCTCAACCAGTGTTCCTAGCAGACAGCGTGTCCAGACTGACACTGCTGAGTCAGGCAGATAAGAATCCTTTTCCTTGGAAACCTTCCGTGTTTCCATCTCTACCAGGTACATGAACAAGTTGTTCTATCAAATCCGCAGCCCTGTCTAAAGGTGCCCCTGGTCTGACCCCAGCTCAATCAGAGTCGATGGCTAAGGTGTGATACTGTTGCATCTTAAATAAGGGTATCTTCCTTTCTGGGCACGTTTTCCATCAAAAGAGTAAATTCTGCTCAATTTGGCACTGGAAAATTTTTGATTAAGCTACTGGATGCAATTTTGAGCACTTAGGAAAGATATCCCATGGAGAGAATCCATAGGAAAATGGGCAACAAACCTGGTCAGAAAAATGTGTCCTTCTATAAAGGTTGGCTTTTGTTTTGTCAGAGGGAAAAGTAGGGGAAGAGGACTTGGTAGTGGTGACCTGATATGCAAAAGGTCACAGAAGATTGTTCTTCCTCTGTAGAGAGGGTAACAAAGTTTTGTCTTTAGCAAATATTAAATTTAGTCTAAATAATTTGGGCTCAATAAATTTTGTGGTAAGGAAATCCTACAGTAGCTTACCTAGGGGTACTGGAGTCTTTTTAATAGATGAGAACGACTTTTTTTAGCAAGTCTTTTAGTCTTGCATTTGTGCTCAGCATTCAAGACCTAAGAGCCTTTCAAAGTCTTCACAACGATCCTTCCAACCCAGGCAGGAGGAGGGGGTACCTGGAAAATTTCATGTTCTTCTGCAGAACCTTAGCACTCTTTAAAATTTCACCCAAATGTTCAGTTCAGCTACTGTGGGCTGCTCGTAAGGAGTCAGGCAGCAGTGTCCAACTTTGTGCACAGGGTGAAGCAGGTAAAAGCTGTGCTCGGCATGCCCTGGCCATGGCAGGTGTAGCAGCGCCTTGCTGGCTGGGTGAGGTGTGTCCTCAAGGAGAAGCAGAGAGAAACACAAACCTATCCCTACTGCAGAGTTCATCTCCAGTCTTCTTCTAGAGCATCTTCTATGGCTTTCCTCGGGCATGGTCTCTGGGTGTCCCATAACAGGAGTCACTGCCTTGTGCAGAATTGAGGCACAACTAAGGGCCAAAGCAGGGAAGAGGCTGAGGAACAAGAACAACAGGAAAAGTTCAGATATAAAGAAAAGTTCAGGCAGGAAGTCAACATGTTTATAGTCCAAAGACTTAATTTTTTTATATGTATGGAAATGGTAGCACTGCTATGGTTTCAAGGATCCTTCAAGATGGAGAGAAGAAATATGATGTTACAGCATAAGGAAAGAAAAGCAATAAATAAAAAAACACAGCAAAATGAAGACAGCAAAAATAGCGTCATTAGAGAAGACCTTTGAAGGGAAAGAACAGCAAAATCTAGAGTATAAAAAGAGACATGTAGATGTAGTAGAACTATCCAGGATCCCAGGAGCAGAAACAGAGCACAGTCAAACTGAGGGAGTAAAACAGACTGTGTACCTGCATGGTACACTTCAGAATTCACTTTCATGTATTATTGTTCTTTAACCATCAAGGTCATTACCGTCAAGGGCGTAAGCCAAGTAGTTGAAATAAAGTAAAACTAAACTGTTAACAGCAAGACAATCCTGTCTTGCTTCTTTCTTTGTTGTTTTTCTTTTTGAAGGAAAGGGTCTGGCTTAATGCATAAGAAAGGTTAGAAGTTTTCAAGAAGCAAGGAAAAACACTGTCACACTCAGGAGACTTTAACTGAACTGCAATAAGCCCAGAAAAATGACATCTATTTTTACGTAAGAATAGAAAATAAATCCTTACCACAGATTTACATCTGTAACCAGATGTTAAAAGCTAGTCCCAACATTGCACGCCAGCCAAATGGGATGGCCAGGAGACAGGGCCCATATCATCTGAATGAGAGTGTCCTATGTTTCTGTCTTCTGGGAGTGGAGTTGTGCTGTGACTGTGAGGAGGCTGGTGGAAAATCTTCAAATAAAAAGCATGGGGTTTATCTGAACAGCAACGTAGCTGTCCACAAACTGAAATCTGCAGAAAATACTGCAGGAGAAGAGATGCATCATTTTTTTCTTTAAACACAATTCTGTGGCAGATATTTCAGTTTGCAGTGGGACCTGTTAAATGTGCACTTCACTTGCTGGAGCTAAGGGAATAATCCTAAAGAAAGCGGAAAGAAAAACATGTATAAGAAGTGTACAGAGAGCTACATAAAGGAAGCTAATTGCAGGCCCAAGGACTCCTGTTGGTCTATAAAAAACAAATTGCTGCCTAAAGGGATGTCATCATCCAGGTATCTGTTGCAGAGAAAATACCCTGCAGAACTCATAGGCTTAGGAGATATTATAGTTAAGGCTGGTGTGCAGCTGAGATTTATTTTTCCTTGTGAGTATGGTTGTATGGTACTATATGGTGCTATGCTATAGCAGTATAGTATCAAATTATCTTTATCTGTGTGATGATAAGCACTTTTACCCGCACAGTGTCATTTAGGGAAAAGGCTGCATTTGTCCTGAAAATAATGTGTAATGAGGATTGCTTTCTTTGGGATTCTGACTTGCTGCAGTGTTGTAGTGGAAGCAATAACAGGAACTTTGCCTTGGTGTTAAAATGGTTAAATCTGACTTGAAGACCTGGTTTCCAATATGACTTCTCCCATGAAGAAGATTCTGGACAATGTTACAATGGAGACTGCAAAACATTCCAAAGTGAAAAAAACTATTTCTAAGAAAGTTTGTAATAGGAATGGATAGTAAATCAATGTATAGCCCTGCATATGGAATAATTATGAAGGCAGTAAATACTCTACAGGTACTTACTCCATGAGTCTTGCCTGTCCTTTGCACTGAATGAAGAGCTGTGCAGGAAAAATGTCCACATAAAAAACCACCATGTCATTATGCATACACGTGAGGGATAGAACTGACATTATGCAACCCTCTCACACTTTGCTAATTATTAACCTTTAAGTAATTAATTTCCTAAATTTTGGAGCTTGATTTCACAAGCATGCAAGGAAGAGGTGAGAAGGGAAGGATGAGATTGTGCTCAAACCTCTCCTCTGGAAGGCAACCTGCATGAGAGCAAATGGACATCTGGAGGGAGTACTAAGTCTGATGGGATATGCGTTTCCTGCTGTCACTGGAAGTGCAACATCCCATAATTCAGGTCATTAAAGAAGATGTTAAACACTGTGGGCCCCAGCATAACCCCTACCAGACACCACTAATGACTGGCCTCCAGCTGGACATTGTGCTCTGGATGAGAACACTCTGGGCCTCACAGTTCAGTCAGTTTTCATTCCACTTAACTGCCCACTTCACAGAGCCTACTCTTCATCCAATTTTCCATGAGGATGTTACTGGAGACTGTCAAAAGCCTTAATAAAATCAAGCTAAATATCATCCACTGCTCCATCCTCATCCACTGACCTAGGCTTACTGTAGAAGGATATCATGTTGGTCAGTCCTGTCCTTGCCTTCATAAATCCAAACCAACTACACCAAATCATCTTTCTGTATTTGGAAATGGTTTCTGGGATAATTTGTTCCATTACCTTCTTTTCAGGGACTGCGGTGAGGCTGATAGAACTGTAGTTCCCCAATCCTCCTTCTTGCCCTTCTGAAAGACAGAATTGATAATTACTTTTTTCTTGTTCCAGGAACCTCTGCCGGTCTCCATGACCTTTCACAGATTATCCACAGTGGCCTCACAGTGACATTGGCCAGCTCCCTCTGCGCTAGCGGGCACATCCTGTCAGATCCCATGAACATGTATATATTTGAGTCATTTAGATGTTCCCAAAGTAAGTCCTCCTCTACCTGGAGTAAATCCGCTTTTCTCCAGACCTTCCCACTGGTGTCTCAGAAAGCTGAGATTCCTGAAGACAAATCTTGCCAATAAAGACTAAGGCAAGGAAGGCATTCTGTACCTCAGCCTGTTCCATGTCCTTTGTCACCAAGTCCCTTTCCTCTTTCAGCGGTGGGCCCACTTTTTCCCTCATCTTCCCTTTGCTGTTGACATACTTCGAGAAGCTCTTCTTGCCTTCCACATCCCTCTCCAGCTTCAGCTTCGCAAGGGTTTTGGCTTTCCTAAGCCCCTCCATGAATGCTTGAACAGCATCTCCATATTATTGCTGGGCTATTTGTCTCTGCTTCTGCCTCTTACATTTTTCCTGTGAGTTTTGTCAGGAACTCCTTGTTCATCTATGCCAGACTCTTGTTGCCTTTGCTTGATTTTTGGCTCATTAGGGTGGGCCCCTCTTTAAGATGGAGGAGGTCATTCCTAAAAAGCAACTGATCTTCTGGTGTCCTCTCCAGGACAGTCCCCCATGGATTCCCTCCAGTCAGATAACAGAAAAAGCCAAAGTCTGCTCTCTTTCAGTCTAGGTTGTGATGCTATTTTCTGCCTTTCTCCCTCCACATCTTCTGAATCTCTGCTAAGCAATTGTGAGCTGAGATATTTAGTATGTTTTACTTTCAGAAAAAAAAAAAATTTATTGAATTTATCCTTGACCAGATTTCAAGCATTTGCTTCAAAGAAAAGCCTGTTGGATTTTTTAAAGACAGCTTTCCTTTGCCTTGATTCTTAAGCAGTTTCTGTGTGAAATTTCAGACCAAATTATTTAGCTTTTAGGAGGTTGAAAACCTCTGTCTCCAAATAAGAAACGCTGGATAACCTTAAGTATAGGCATGTCTACCCTCCCAAAGAGTAATATACTGGCATCCCTTCTAGGCAGTTTTTGGAGAATGAACATAAATGCTTAAAACCTGACCAATTTCATGAATCACATCTACACTTTTAAAATTTACAGGGATTATTATTATATTTTCTAGGATATAGACCAAATTTAAAAAAACAGAGAAATGAAACTGAAACTAAATTGACTTCCTTAGTCTTTAAATTCTTCTAAGAATGTGATCTGAGAATTTAGAAGTGAAATGACTGTTACAAGAAGTATATGATCTAGTTAATGCATGTATATTCTTAACAGTTTCTGGAAGAATTTAAAGGATTATAATCCCTTAATTTTTAAAAGGCATCAATCTTGAAATGTCTTTGCCATAAAATTATTTATATATGAACATGATTTTTTTAATAATGAGCCATCCCTCCTCTTTCAGTGGTTTCAGAGAAAGCAGGTGACCACCTAACTAGACCAAGGACATAGAGTTACAGAGCTTCACTTTGTAGCATCTCCTCATTATTCCTGTGTAACATCCATTAAACCTAATTTTCAAAAGAACCGTATGGTGAAGAAATGATTGCCTGGTTCAGATGAGTTTACTTTTCAGGGTTAATGTTTTTTTTTAAACCCTAGGCAAGCAAATCACAATCTGTTGATATTCCAAAAGAATTTCAATTCGTTGCACATAGCCATGTATTTATGTTTTAAAAAGTCCTTTATACATCTATAAACTTATTAATGTCTTCCTTTTCTATGCTTCATTGCCTACATACACTGGTAAACATACAGTTTTGATTTGCATCAAGTGTTGCTTATGAAAATAAAACAAAAATCATGCATGCATTATAAATTCTGTATGTCAGCATCATTCTGCTGTGGGGAGGGTTTTGGTGAGGAATGTCGAGCCTGACCATCTGCTTGATGAGATGGAAAGGCGCTATGCCCCTATCATGGGAAGACAGAACATACACTTGACCTTATGCAGGCTAGTTATCACAAGGTGCCTTTAAGTGTCTGCAGGATTAGGGGATTGGCTACTTGCTAGACTGCTGGTCCTTCTGCTGCAACTTTCTGCCTTTCCCGTTGTGAGATTACTGCACACCTCACAGTTCTTGCCCTCTCAGAACATAGCCCAGTGCAGGGGGTTTCACTAGGAGTGAGAAGAGACACCGGGTCTGCTCCTCTCTCTGCAGTTCCAATCCCTTTTATCAATTCAGTCCAGCTCTGCATAAAGAGTTAATGTCCACAGTAGCCTCCTGCACCATGTCCTGACACAGTAATCAATTGAAACCTTGTTCCTCTTGATCAAGTGCTATTTAAAACACAAAGCAATTTAATGTAAAGCTGCTCTCAAGGCATCTAACCTCTAAAGTCTATTCCTCAGACCTTCAATCTTTAAATTGTTTCAGCCTTTGTATAACTCAACCGTTTTCCTCCCAAAAGAACAAACAATTCCCTTGCAATAATAAAGCCTAAACAACTGTTTGTGAAGAGACTCAGCACCCAGAGGGAATTGATTCACCTCAGTTCGTTGGCCTCTAGAGTATGTAGATATCTGTGGGACAGCTACTCATGCAGGCATTGAACTTCTCATCTCTGAACTTCATGAGAACACCTGGTTTCAAAAAGTTTTTGAGATCAGGTATATAATATTGACAATATATGATTCATTCATTTTTGTATATTTTTGTATTAAATGTTTTTGTTTTAAAGAACAATTTGTTTAGTGACTTTTTGGGTGAGTTACTGTTTCAGGGCATTCTGATTAGGAATCTGTTTCAAACTTCTGGAGTTTTCTCCAGTTTTTCACACTGGAAAACCAAGGGCTTCAATCCAGGGTTTTGGTTCAATTACTTGAAATCATTTGCTGAGGAATTGCTCTGCGAGTGGTCTGGCTGGCAGTGGAACAACTCCCTTGTAGGGTGCCCACAGCCCACGGACTTTCCTAGAGCAGAGACACATGTTCAAACCCATGTTCCAAAGTAAGCAGAACACAAATTTGAACCTAGGCCTCTGATATCCTTTGTTGTGGGAAAACAATCACAGAAAACTACAATTTTTGCTCTGTGACTTGCTGTGAAGAACTGGAATAAGGGCCTCTTTGAAGCTTCCTGTTCATTTTGTTGGGGTTTGTTGGGGGGTTTTTTGAGTGAGTTTGTTGGGGTTTTTTTTGAGTTTCTGTTTCTCTCCACTCAGTGGACAGGAAGAGCTTGAGTGTTTGGTTCAGACCCATAGATTTCACTAGGAGGACAGGAATGTTGGCTGGGCACACAGCTGCATGGCAGGAGCCTGGGCTAGGGATAAGCTTAGGCTGCTGGCAGAGGATGAGGCAGAGTACCAATGGCCAAGTGGCTGGGAGACTGTTTCCTTCCCTGAGTCAGGACCTTTGAAACAGGCACCATAATACTCAATTTATATCCCCTCCCTCAGTCCAGCTCGAAATTACCTTCAATTAGAGGATACACAAGCAGAACTACTTTACTAGGGTGCTGTCTCTTCTGTAACTAGAACTTTAATCTCTGTGTACACAAGGTCTCCTTTATCCTTCTTTAACTTATAAGGGGGCTTATTGTAGGAGAGTTATACTAGTGGAATGTCTTAATTCAGTCCAGGTTTGTTAAGTCTCTTTTCCACATGCATCCAGATCAGATAAATCGCGTGCTGTATTTACTTTTTTGAGTAGTTGCCTAAAACGTCTAGGCACTGAGGCTGTTTCTCATAATGTGCTGACTTTTGGAACAGACTCTTTATTTACAGGCTTTGGCAAAATGGTTAGATTTATTATTTATTAACCAGAAAACCAACAACCCTTTCTTTTACAAAGGTGCAGAGCTGCATGAAGCACACTCTGCTATCAAAATTACAAGTATCGTTCTGGATTTTTTCATAATTCCTATTATCTGTGGTTTGATAGACGCGGTAATTACCATTTCTGGAGAAGGAAATTCTGTCCTGCCTCCTCTTTTTCTTTCAAACTTCGCTAATGCTTCAGGAACTCCTTTTGCATCAAGAATGTTTGTAAAGTTTGCTTTGAGATCACAGTTAGATTTTTCTGTGCCTTGTCAAAACACATTTCTTTACTGCGTTATTAATCTTCTTTCTGAAATAAATTAACTTTTCACCTCACAGTGGGTTTCTATAAGTAAAGTTATGCTCTTTGTTATCTTCCTCTTTAGTATGCCTGGATATAATATCAGTTAATATTTTTCTTTGGTTTGAATTGATTTGCCAATATAGCTTTTGCAGGAATATGTCCTTACTTCTCCAATGTCTGGCAGCTTGTCCAAAATCTCATACTTCATCATGACAGGAGTGCAGCTGCAAGAAATGCACTTTGGAGGCATCAGAAGTATTTACAACAAATAGCAATACTTTCAAATAATACTTCAATATTATTTCAGCACATAAGGGCTTCAGAGACTCATTCTATTTAGCCTACAGTGGAAACCAAGTTGTCAAGACCCCAAGGTTTCCACATGTGGTCGGAGCTACTCCTGTGGCACTATTTTCTGTCTTCCCTGGTGTTAACATGCCACGAGACTTATGAAGCCATTTGGGAATTCCTGTTTCCTGACTTCTGGCTTCTTGCTCTGTTTAGAGCTATTCAAATTAGTTATGTCTTGGAGACACACGAACATGGGGTACAGGCAGAGCAATCCGACGTTGCTCCAACAAAGCAGGCTTGAGCACGGAGCCTAAGAGCCTCTGCTCTGGGGCTGTAGTTACATGCACAACCCGAACAGCAGAAGCTGTCACTGCCAACAGCAGAAGCAGTCCTGCCGTTCACTTATCAATTGTTCTGTTCCTGTGCTACCCCTCCCAGCTTGTGGCTGGGGAACTGATCTGAGCTAGAGCCAACTTCTACTAGGGCTGGGTTAGTCTTAGCTGGTATCGATTCCTGATCTCTTTCGCTGTGGTGGTGAAGAGAATTTTTCTCATGCCAGCACAAGGGTGGAAATAGCATGGAGACAGGGATGATCCAGGAGCATGGAAAAAAGGGAGCTGAGATGTAACAGGCTAAAAGAGTTCATGAAACTCCGGACTTTTTCTCCACTATGCTTTGCAGAAGTTCAATTAATGAGGCCAATGAGTTGAATATTTGCTGTTTGGCCACGTTCCTCATGGGTTTTTGTACAACAGGTGACCCACACAACTTCCCATTCCTCTGGGTTTTCCTGACTACCACTCCTGCTTTCCAAGGTGGGACGCTGGGAGCACCGAGATCAGTGGAGCAGTGTGTCCCAGCTGCCTGCATCCCAGGAAGGAGAGTGGAGTCTGGTGGGCAAAGAGAAAACTGCAGCCAACGAGATCTCACCTGCCACCGCAGGGTTCAACGAGCAGCTTCTGCTCCACCTGCACAGCAGCCCCACACAGGTTTCCTCTTGGCTGAGCCACAGCAGGACAAGCTGCCCAACACTGCACTAACAGCAGTCTTGGGTCTCTGTAGAATGGATCTTAACAGGGCTGATGCTTTCACTCTTTGCTGTGGCCCTGGGCTGTGTTTGGTTTGCTCCAGTGCAGCTGCAGATTCAAGTTTCCTCAGACCTGGCAGTAAAAGCTGGTATAATAGAGACCAGCTTGCATTGCCCCACTCTCCACAACTCTTCTGCATGAAATTCATGTAGGGGTGATACCATCTGCCCCCAAACTCAAGGGAAGAACCATCTGCAGATGCAGCTGGAAGAACCAGCTCCGGGAGCAGCTGTTGATTGGTCTCTTACTCTCAGTTTTAATACACACCTATCCCTGCCAGGGCCCTGTCTGCCTACTTTTTTTACTATTTACTTAGGTTGGCTTTTCTTAGAACCTCCTGCCATCAAACCATACCATTTCCTGCCACCAATTCATTGTACTTGACTTTGCTTTGATCTTGCCAGTCTTTGGCTTTTTAAAATAAAAATAATCTCTTTATAACCAGCTATCGTTGCCCTCCATGGTTACCATTGCAATAAAAAGGATCATAAATATTAGAATAGTTGGCTGTTGAGGTTGTGATTGATAGTGGTGAGCTGGGGGGAACTCCTGAGTAATATCACAGAGGTAGGTCAATCTTTCTCCCTTTCTTTGGAGAACTTCCATATGCATAAGGCGAGGGGAGCAGGGGGTGGGGGGCAATGATGTGGCTGTCAAAGTCTTATAAAAAGATGAAGCTTGTGGACAAGTGATGGACAGTTGTGAGATAAGACACTGATGTGAATTGTTCTGTATTTCTAGTAGAGAACAGTGTCTCTCATGAGATGCACTCCTTCCTCACAAGGAAAATCTCTTGTCGGGTTTTCTAGTCCCTTTGTGTCCCCATGTTTCAGCACAATCTGGTCATGCATAAAGATTTTAGGATTCAATTCTCAAAATGATCAATCTTGCTATGCATCTTTAAAAAAACCCAAAGAGATTCAAGTCCATGAGAATCTCATTAGCCAGACATCAATATTCTGAGACTAACAAGAGTAGCTGCTGGAAGAAGGATATAGTTGCAAAGCATATTATTATCTAAAAAGGTTCACAAATGGGAAATGCTTCTCTGATTCTATCTCTTTTATTCTTTAAATTTTTTTTAAGTATCTTTTTCTTTTTAAATGAGAACAAAGATCATTTATGTCTCAGATTTAAACTCTAAACTTAGCAGAATAGAAAATAGAAGCTTGTACTCTGTTTTTCATAAACAATTTATCATTTCAATTTCAGAAAATTGTATGATGCAGGTTAAGTTAGCTGTGCTGGGATATAAATGCATTCTCGTTTTGGTCCTTAATTCACTTTTATGTCTGACTCATCTGGGAAGATCTTGTCTTTCTGGGAAAGAGATGGCAGCAAATCTGTTGAGAAACGAGATTTCTTCAGATCTCACATTCTTCTGATTTTGCAGAAAGCTTTTTCTAAGCTTGTGAGACAGATGGGAAACCTCAGGAGCTTGGAAACTTTGGAGACTGTTGCACTGAGATTAGTGAGATCTTCAAGAACTAGTTATCAATTTCATCAATGTTGTATCAAATGTTATGTCTCTTTGCATTCCAGGAAACACCATGAGTAGATAAGCAATCTCTCAGAGATACAAGAAATTTCATTTTTGAGGTAAAGGGCAGCAAAAACAACAGGATGATTACATGGTCCTGATTTACCCAATGGGGCAGCACTACTGAAACACACAAAAACCCTGAGGAACTTTATAAAATGTGCTGTCCTAATATTGTTTCCTTGATATAAGGACTGCCAGAAGCCTCTGAAAGGGTGCCATGCTGCTGCACAATGAGCCATGCATTGTGCACAGGTACTTTACAGGTTCACATGCAGTGATAGAAGATGCTGGTGTTAATTTAGCAGAGAGCTGTAGAAGAAGAGAAGGCTGCCAGGATGTGTGCTTGTTGTGCAGATCAGTCTCCTCCTCGGAGCTGAGCTATTGCCTGACTAGATCAAGTCAGATGTGACCTTGAAGTGGAAGCATCATGAGAGACAGAAAGAACAATCCCCTGATTATTAACTCCCCAAAACAACTTGTAGATTTTGTTTTTCTTCCACATGCACTGGTCAGAACCTTACCCGCACACATTTCCTCTGTTCACTTACAGCTCTCTGTTCCCTTCCGATTTATAAAGCTCTATTCATCTACCAAAACACCTCCATGCAAAATAACAACAAGCAAACAAAAAGATGTTTATCCAAGTTTTCCCAGCTGTTTCTCAGAATCCCTTTCCACCCACTGCCATTTGAGTATAATTTTAAATAATTGTGTACCTAAGGAAGAAAGGATTGCTACTGAGAAAATACCTAAAAACTTAATAACTAAATGCTAACTAAATTTTTTAGCAACTAGGTTTCCTTGGTGGTGCCTATTTATGCTGACTGTGATTTAAACAAAATTGTCTGTGCTAGTACAAGTATGCGGTCAGTGAATAATTCTGCGAATACTGATTTCACAGAAATGACAGCAGAGTGTGTTAATAAAGTGGATGCTGAGCAATACAGCTTGCTTCTGCCTGCTGTTGAGGCTCTTTGTCTAAACCAGGGCTGTCTGTTTCAAGTGCATCTTCTTGCGCTCTTCGAAATTATAGCAAGTTAAAACTGTTACTGCACCTGCTCACTCCTAGGCGTCTGAAGACAATGTTAAAGTGAAGTGACCCTTCATACAGAATTAACTGGTTACATCAAACTGACATACAAGCATTAATGGTTTCAATTGGGATGTAAATGAGAGGAATAGCAGAAGTAACCCTGCTGTTAAGATATGGAACAGGGTGCAGGCTAAGGAACAAAAATCATCCCGTTTCTGAATTTTGATATTTCCTCATCTTTTGTTTTGACAGGGCATTTACATTCAGATGATGCATATCTTGAGATCCTTTGGCACCAAGTGTGCAGTGTTAACTGTCTGAGTAGGGTACATTTAAAAACAAGGGTTGGAGGGTGTTGGGAAAGGAAGTGTTTTTTCTTCTTCCCCCTTCCCAGCTGGCTGGAGGTGGGCCCGAAGAAGGTAGGATGAGAGGTGTGGGTGTGTCAATTCAATGCTCTGTATTCATAAACTGTTCCATTGTGTAATTATTTCCATGGGTTTTGTCTAACTTACAGTTTCACTGAGGGAGAGCTTAATTTTTGTGTGCTACTGGGTCATGTGGGGTTGCATCTTAGGCTTGAATTAAAAAAACAGCCTAAATTGTGCCTTCTTCTGTAAGAAAGAGAGAAATAAAATAAGAAACCTAGATGCAAAAATTTCAAGTGAGGTTATCTTTCCAGAGACTAATGTTTTAAGAAATTAAAGAGCATCAGGCAATTCTTCTGGACCTTGTGGTTCTGGGTTTTTTTTTTAAACTTTTAAATTATTAGAATAGTTGCTGGCATGATTATGTTCCAGATTAACTAGCATAATCCTAAACTGGTTCTGGGTATAGTTCAAGAATTGTTGCAGGCCCAGGATCATTCCTAGTTAAACCATTTGAATGTGGCCATTCTTTTTCGAAGGATGTTAGGGATTCTTAATTTTAACTGATATCTCCTACTAGTTCATTCAATGAGTCATATTTTATTAGAATAATACACAGCAGTTCCTGGAAAGAAATTTAAATTATATTTAAATATCAAAAGAGATGGCACGTTCCCTACTTTTTGGACAATTTATTCCTCTAAATCATTTGGGCTTACTGTCTGTTTCAAAGTACATGGCTCCAGTTTCCAGTCACCGACTGTAATTTTAATTTTCTTTTCAGTACTTCTTTCTTCAGAAGATACTTATACACTGTAATCAAACATGATTTTTATAACAGATTGTGTTTTTCAGGTCTCTGTTCATAAGGCATTTACTATAGCTCTGTAATAAATACTGCTGCTCTCTTCTGTAGCAACACCCATATTCAACATCCTTTTAAATAATGATAGCTAATGCAGTTTTCATTGAATCATAGACTGATTTGGGTTGGAAGAGATTTTAAGGATCATCTAATTCCAACGTCTCTGCCATGGGCAGGGACACCTTCCACTAGATCAGGCTGCTCAAAGCCCCATCCAACCTGGCCTTGAGCACTTCCAGGGACAGGGCAGCCACAGCTTCCCTGGGCAACCTGTTCCAGGGTCTCATTACCCTCACAGTAAAGAATTTCTCTCTAATATCTGCTCTAACTCTACTAAAAGGTCCCTCCCCCTCTTGTAGGCCCCTTCATGTACTGGAAGGCTGCCATAAGGTCTGCAGTTGTGCAGATTTCTACTGCTCTTCATTCCCAGCTCTCTCTCCTTCCTACCATTTCTCTCTGCATTATTTGGCAAGCTGTGCCAAGCCTCAGCATTGCACTCTTTGGAGGTTTTGCTCAGCTACATCTTCCTCCCAGAGTCACCTCTGTCCACTCTACAGCCTCCCACGCTGCAGGCAGAGCCTCTGTTCCTTGTGAAACTGTATATTTAGCCACAAGTTGTTTGAAAAGGTCTGGGTCATCTCAGAATGACTCAGACCACTCTCTATGAGTGTCCTGTCCCTTCAAGTAACTCTAGCCAGCCAAAATTTTGTTGTCCACAGATTTTATGGGAAGTGGTACTTAAAACCTTGAAACCATTTTTCTTCATTCATCTAATAATACTCAAAAATATAATTAAAAAATCAGACTGACAAGGCTCTGAAGAAAATATCTTTCTGCTGCAGCAATTCATTGACCTTTATTTCAATTTTTAAAAATTTATTTCATTTTTACTGGGTTGCTGTCTCTTCATCCCTTTTCCATTTCTTAAACATTTTCTAGAATACGGTCCAGTTTTTGCTAATATGGGCTTTTTTTCTTTAAAAAGCTTCATTAATAAAATCACAGAATCATTGAAGTTGTAAAAGACCTCCAAGGTCATCAAGTTCAATCTTCATTCAGCATATATTTTAAGACCTACGACAAATCACATGCATAGTGAGGACATTCAAGCTTCAGCATCATATTTTGTGGGACAGATTTCTGTGGTATGGATGGTTTCCTAAGATTAAAAAAGCCTTAGTAAGGGAAAGTCCTGAGCCAGTTTCACTGTGAACTATGAGGGGAAAATGTCAAAATGGAGCAATCTGGTAATGAAAATAGTATTTGAAAATGCAGACGGTATTGTGGAGAAATTTTTGCCTTTTATAAAGCATTAATCTAATTCTAAAAAGCAATGTAATAGAAAATAAACCCCCCATGATTTAATCTAAGGAACAGTTGATGATTGTGATTGGAGTAGAGGTTAAAACACTTTTCCTCATATGTTCTGATATACCAAACACAGAGCAGAGCCCTCCATGAAGTTCAAGGTTCTCAAGTTTCCCTAGGCCAAAGATATATACATAGTTTATAGAGTCAAAATAAACAATTAGCACAACTTTTAAAAAATGGCTAATATGTTTCTATTTGTTATTAGCCCAGCTGGTCAATTATTTGCTGAGAAGCCTGCTAACCATCCAGAGGTTGCTACTGTTATGCCCCTGACTGTGTATAACATACAGCATTCAGCGCTAACTATTTACAAGAGACTTTACACTTTAGCTGTTAAATAGGCTCTTGAAATATTTGCTTGCAGTAATGATTACTTTCCAGACTGTAGTTTCTAGCTTTTCCTGTTCACAGTCTTGCATTCCGACATGAACTTCGAGTTCTGGAAGGCATTCAGTTTTACTTGTCAGCCCTCAGTAACTGGGGCTATCTCCTAAGTTACAGAAATTTACACTGTATAAGCTGCATGCAAAACAATCTTCAAGTACAGTCACATACTTAGAAAATAATTGCCGGTCTTTCCTTATTGCTATGAAGAAGTAGCTGGGTTTTCTTTGTGCTCAGGCTTCTCAGGCTGAGAAACCCCAAAGATGATGCCAGAAACTAGAAAGTTATTCAGCGATGCATGGAACTGCCTGACACATGTTGCAGTGGTACGGGATGGTTTGTTTATCTACAGGGAATATCCCTGCCAGTAAAATTATTGCAATTTGCAGATGTTATATGACAGAGAGTTAGCACCTGCTGAAAAGACCACACTTTTCAGAACAGCGTGATTTTTGGATCCATAGCTTGTTTCAGAATTCTTAGCGAACCATAAAACATCACAGAAACATTTCAATAACTTAGTGGTTTTAATTTTGTTTTCTTTCCGTTACATCCCTTGGGAATATTAGAGTTATCTGTGCGTTTTTGCACTCTTTGCCACATCCAAAAGTGAAGACGAGCACTATATGCTATATCTGCAGGGATCTTGAAACAAAATTTGGACTTTGTAATAATTTTTATTTTCTATTTCATGGTACCAGCACGTGTTGTAAACCAAAGAAACACTTTGAGCAAGCAGTCAGCTCTTAATTATCTGCACACCCAACGTGAGCTGAATTAGGCAGAGGCAAATTAGAATGGTAGTTGCAACATTAGGTCATAATTTACCATACTATAAATACTAGAACAGGCTGGTTTTAACATTCCAGAAGTCTAATGTAAAACTCTGGGATGCTTTGACTGACCTGCCCTGCCACTCCTATGACCAGAAAAATCTCGCAGGAGGAAGATTTGAAAACAGGACAACCAACCTTTCTTTTCCTTCCCTCCCCTAGAATCAAAACTACAGTGTAGGGACACATGGAAAAGTTGGCAAACCCAGTGGAAAGAGGAATCAGGGACTGCTCAGGGTTAATATACCTTCAGCAGTGTTAATTCTCTGTTACTCTCTATTGGTTTCTTCTGGACATCATAGGAGTGAGAGTGCCCTCTGGGGAGAGTCAGGCCATGGCAGCGCAGTCACTGAGGAAGCTGCTCCGAGGTGGCTGAGCAGAGGGTTTGCCTGCAGACATGGGAGTTCAGGGCTGAAGTCCTGAGTATTGCTGTGTTTCAGATACTGTCCCGCTGCCTCTTCCTTTCCTTAGTCCCACAGCATGGGTGTGGAGAAAATCCTTCCCACTGGTAGATGCAGTGGAGCAGCAGAGCTGAGACCATTTTTTTCCTCTTCAAGCCAAACAAATGGCTGCATCCCTCTGTTTACATGGCAGATATAAACAGCACTCCTCTTTGGTTTGAGTTTAAACAAAAATCATTACACTGCTTGGCTTCAAGAGGTCAGGAAACTCTCTCTAAAAATCCAAGCCCCTAAAATCAGCAGTGATGTTTGAAACACCCCCCTAGCTGGAATATGTTGCCCATAGTGGCCCTGAGCAGCAATCTATGAGACATTATCTGCAGTCTAGCTCAAGAAGATAAATTCGGGTTAGGTTCAGAAGCCTAAATGCTTCCTTACAGGGATAATTCAGGCAAGCTGCAGACGTCAATGGAAACTACAGGAGTACAATAACTATGTAATGGTGATCCCCCTCACTGTCAGCCTTGCCTATGCATGGGATGGAAAAGGAGACCTTTCATTAACTGTACAGGAGGCCGGCCCTACAGCAGATCTATATCATACCCTGTCATATAGAATGCAATTTGTCAGTTCCTGTGCAGCGAATTACGATGATATCTGTTTAAGAATACGTTTGCAAGCAGTCAGCTGGCAAGTGCATTGTACACTGGCCCATCTGTTACCACAGTAATTGGGTCATCCACTTCGGAAGAAGCTGTTTTGCCCATGTAGTGACAGAAGCAATGACCTCATATAAAGAAAGCCTGCACTGGACCAAGGATTCTAACAATGGGATAGAGGAAAGAAAGTATTCCTATGGAACCAGCTGGAAACAGCAGAGCCCTGTTAGGCACGTGTTCAAAGGAGGCTCTGGAGCAGGTCTAATTGCACCTCAGAAATGACGCTGAAGGAAAGCACAGAAAAAGGTTCTGAGAGTTACCATTACCAGGGGGACTGCAACCTGCCAAAGAGAAGGTTGCCAGGACCAGCTGTCTTCTTTTCCAGTGCCACAGATCACCAGCTTCAGCACCCTTCTGTTAATACCTGATGCTGTCCACGTGAAAAAAGGTACTGGGAAGGTAGTCGAAGGTGGTTTTAATTTGTAGGTTGGCATTCTTGTTTTGGAATTTTCAATTTAATTAGAATTAATAACAGAGTTGGTTTCTGATTTAAAGATAATCACAATTGTGGTTGCAAATATTACAAAGTTATAACTTCTGTTTTACCCGTTCATGACAGGAGAATCAGTCCTTCCTCTACATTAAGTATCCATTTTTCACCTCTCTGTCTGTCTCTCCAGGCAATTATCCATTAAAACAACTTCAGTAGGATTCTAACTGTTTTCTATCTGTAGCAATTTTAAAGGCTAGAGAATCTGTCTTAAAGTTAGGTTCTAGTCTGAACAAGAACTACTTGTCACAAAAAAGCTCATTTTACCTCATCAGATGGATTTTCCCCCCTCGTCTTTAACCCCTAAACCTTTAAATTTTCTGAGACAAGCTCCATTACCATGTGTATGGAATGAGTTTCTGAGAGTCCAGGTGTCCACGATTCCTTGGCCACTTCCACAGTACAAAGTCACGTACAAGCTTTGAGTAGTGAAACTCAACAGTTTCTTACTAATACAGACATAGGGAAAACATGCAAAGAAAACTGAAAAACTAAGCAAAACCTCTCTTCAAATGTAAGGAAGCATCTTATGACTGTAATTATTTTTTGGTGCTTAATCTCTACATATCGTATATATTCTCCAAATATGATTTAGTGGAAAGAAAGCTTAAGAAGGAAGACAAAAGGAAAGACAAATCATTCTAAAATGAAGCTCGTTCAGACTTTTTGATCATCAAGGTTACTTCTGGCGTCATAGGCAGTAAATATCTCCCAACAATATGTGAGTGAATCTTTCAGCTACGTTAGCCATTTCCATCACTTATTTCACATTGAACTTTTAAATTCCCCGAAGTATTTAAGAGAATCCTAATTCGAACAAGACAACAGTTGCTGCAAATCAGTAATGTTTGACTTAAACTAGAAGAGTGTGTCACTGCCAATCAACCCATTTCTTAGATGAGTTGCAAAATATGCAGTGAAAAACATTCAGCAAAGACAAGCTCATCACATTTCTTCCAGTTTAGGAAGAAGACTTGTTGCTAGTGGTAAGGGGGTGACTTTTGAAAGAGGAGCTAAATAGTAGGAATGAGGCAGAGAGGGAAATACTCAAACATCTTTCCAAAAGATGCAATCATGTTATACATATAACATCAAACCCCTCATTGTGAAGAATCTTGGTGTACTCTTACGTTGCACCATTCTAATGGCACTTGGAGGCCCAGTTTTCTATGCATAATCTGAACCTTGTGGGAAATGCATGCTGTGCCATGAGATTAGCACAGTGGTCTAGCTGGACCACTAATAAAGCTAAAGTGATATTTGGTTGCCCAGCTTTACAGTAGGACAGATGATTACTTTTTATTTTATTGCACTGCTAAGAAAACTGGAATTTCTTCACTTGATACTGTAGGCGTGGTGCTCTCTCTGAGCAAATGCTAAAGCATACAGTGGTCAACTTCATCTAAATTGTTTTCCTTAACCAAGCCTCCTTTTTAAAATAGAAGTGGCCTCAGACTTTTGTGACAGACAGAAGGTGTGCCAACATCCACAATAACTTTGTAAAATATCTGCTGACAGATGTGATTGACACGTGACTTTGAATGTGAACATCTCAGTTTCTCTTTCTTAAAAGTATCCACAATTTTTCTTTGATTATCTCAGCTTGAAGCAGCAAGGATTGGTAAGTGGCTGCCTTTAAAACAAACATCATCAATGTTTTACAGATCGATCAGCAGGGATCCTGCCTTTTCCAGTGAAAACGCACAAAAAGGTCTCATTGTTAATTGGGTCATGTCCTTTCTGGTAGTTTACTAGGTGTTGAATCCAGACTTTTCCCCTACACATGTAAATATTACACATGCAATAGTAATCCCAGCAGTAATATGTTTATTATGTTTCTCATCACTGTGCCGAGCAGCTGCGTTCATGGAGGAAGACCCTGTATTGCTGGATGTTGCACAAGCCCAGAATAAAACAGGCAGCTCTGGCTGAAGGGGCTAATGATCTAAGTAGGAGGCAGGACTCAAAGCTGGATATAGACCAGCTGGCATAGAAGGCTAAGGAAACAATAAGACAGCACTAATCAGTGAGTATGCTGTGATCTCAGCATAACAAGTCTCTGTTGACAAGCTTTCAGTAGAAAAGCATTTCCCCCTCCCCCTTGAAACAATAAGAAAAAAAAGTTTGAAAAAGTAATTAAAAAGAGGGTAGTATTTTAATCTTGCATGGTTATTGGGGTCAACTCCTAATTGAAAAATGGCAAGTTTAGAAGAAAACCTAAGAGTGCTCATTTGAAAATCAAACATAAGGGCTAACGCTTGTCTTAGGGTGGATGAATAGACAATGGGAACCTAGAAATGGAAGAGTGACATGAGAAGGAGTGAAACAGAATGTGCAAAAATAAGAGTGACGTGTTCAAAGAAGTGAATTTGGGAAACACACTTTGCAGTAGCTTTCTGGTAGAACAAGGGTCTGATTTGCCAGTGCTGGAGGAAAATTTTCAGTAATCACAACAAGAGACAATGAGAGAGGGGGGATGAGATTTTAGCTGAGCAGGTGTTAACCAGATCTCTACAGGTATGCACTCAAGCAGAGTAATGAAGTACCAATTTAGAGCAGAAAAAAGCAAAACAAAATTAGAAAATCTTTGCAATCCAGAATTTCTTGTAATTACATAATTAATATATGGTCATCTTAAATAACACTTGTAAGCTTCAACCCATACTTATCCCTAATTAATTTTTTTCCTTTGAACATTATTTTAATAAGTTGTGACTATCCACAACTAGAACAGTAATGCACACAATTAAACCTCTTTAACAGTGTACTGAGGGACAAAGTGTTC
Source organism: Erpornis zantholeuca (assembly GCA_013400515.1). Taxonomy (NCBI): domain Eukaryota; kingdom Metazoa; phylum Chordata; class Aves; order Passeriformes; family Timaliidae; genus Erpornis; species Erpornis zantholeuca. The sequence continues at coordinate 105,765 of VZTN01026761.1, read as the reverse complement.
AGTTAGCACTGATATCTTATTCAGGCTATACACATTGCTGAGCACTGTTATCCAATAGCATTAGTGGACAAAATCTTTGTAGATCTTGGCTCTCTAAATCCATGTAGCAGTACTGAATGATGCCTGCAATGTAATTGAATCTTTTCCATAAGACTTTTAGCTACAGTCGAAAGGGCTTGTTTGATTATACCAGTTTCTTTTCTCCTTCCATAAAACTGTAGCATTACACCTATGGTTTTCAAAACACAGAAATATCTTTCTGCTAACTCTATGTCTTGACTGGTTTCAACACTTCTTTTCCCCCACCTATTATAGTTACTGCAAAAAGGATTTCTGGGGGAAAAAAATATATATATAAGGAACTGAAACTATTTATCTAACTTTCTGGGAAACTTAGAATTATTTTTTTCTGTGCTGTACAGTTTCTCCTCTAGATGGTAGCAGAGAACAAACTCTAAGGGACTTGCACTGTGAAGATTGGGATGGTATTAAATAAAAAACTGCTGCCAGTGAATTATAATTTAAAGAAGCTGAAAAGTTACTGTATATTAAGTTATTTTCATGTTCAGTTTTCATTTGACATAAATAAGAAGAGTTATGATGATTGCACCAATAGTTCTGAGTAAACTTAAGCCTGGAATTTTGAAGGAATATCATTATCAAAAACCTTAATGCACTATGATTATGCAAACTCTTCCTTAAAAATACAAACATCATTATTTTAATAGTCCTAGACATCTTCTGTTTTCTTTATAAAACCTTCTCTTGATTTCCTTAAATGTAGTTGAACTGAAATCTCCTGCCATGTCCAATAGTTACTGGATCCTGAAGTATTTGCATGAACAAAGGTTCATGCAAACTTTTTTTCATATTAGCTACGAGTAATTCATATTAAACTTCCAGTTTCGCATTTTGTACATCACAAAATTCCTTTCCAGGTTTTTAGTTTCAAGTTGTATTACACAGGCTTCTACATCTCAAAATGTCCTGGAATGAAGACTAGTAGAGCTCACAAAAAGATTCCATGTAAATCACCTTCTTTTCAATTCACTAGTAAATGGGAAAAAAAGAATCCTTCTGTACATACATCATGTGCTTGCATTAGGAGCAGTGGTTTTATTAAAGTCAAGAGATCCCACTGAGCAGCAGGAAAAGAAACTAGGCTGCAAAATTATCTCAAATCTGGACACAGAAGACCTCAAGTTGGTAGAATGAATCACAAGCTAAAAAGTGTGTGAAAGCCTCTATTCACTGTCTTTCGTTGTCTTTAATTTTGCATCAACAGATCCAGATTCTATATTTGCAAATATTAAAAATCATTATCCCACGATCTCTGAAGACTCCTTCAGCAGGTGACATTCCCTTTTGGTAAGCGTGAGTGCTCCTTCGCAGCAGGAGGGATCAGCAGCAGCAGCAGGAGGAGGAAGGGACTGCCCTGGCCTTTTGATCTGTGGTGGAGCCCAGTGGCCACTGCCCAAGGCCCAGGCCAGGAGTGCTCTGGCCGAAGCAGGGAGCTCTGCAGACAGCGCCTGCAATCTCTCTGTGAGGAGGATGTCATGCTGCCCTGGCCCATCCTGCATCCTGCAGCAAGAGGGACCTGTAACAGAGGGGATCTTCCACTGAGGTGCCAGCAGAATAGCCCTTCATGAGCTGATGGAGATCCTGGACACCAGCAAAGCCAAGCTGTGCTGCTGCTGCCTGTCCTCAAGATGAACCCTTCTGACCTGACTCTGGAAGAGCTCCTTTCTGGCCTGGAGTCTCCAAAGGCTCACTGGGAGCCCTTGCAGGACTTCCTGCAGAGCAATCCCGGCAGAGCTTCTCATGGCAGGGCTCTACAAGGAGTGGATGGCAGCCATGCAGAGGAGCAGCAAGGCACAGCTGGAGGAACCGAAACCATAAGCATGAATTTCAGCCTGCCAGGTGATCAGGGACTCGGAGGGCCTGGCACTTGCCTGCTGAGGGACTGCCTCCTTCAGAAACTGGTGTTTCTGGTAGCTCACCTTTGCTGGCGTAGACTTGCATATTGGGGGAAAGGGCATGGGACAGGGAGCCTTCCCCAGTGTGGGCTTGGCTGGAATCAAGTGCTGGAAAGCAACACTGGGCTTCCTTCCTTCCTCAAGGACAGTAGCCCTGATGGCTGGCTGAGAGCAGCTGCACAGCTGTGCAGTGCAGCTGCTGGCTGCCTCCTGCCCCAGGCCAGCTCTGGGGACAACTTGGTGAACCTTGCATTGCTGTTCCCTCAGCATGGCCGAGAAGTCACTGTCAGCCAACCTCTTCCTGAAGCAGCTGCTGGCTTTCCTTCACCACATTGGCCACAATACCTGAAAAATCCCTCCAGAAAGACAGTTTCCAAAGCAAAGTCCTTCACCATAGAAGGTGGTATGGCAGCAAAGTGCTCTCTGCAGAGCTCTGTCTCACAAGGATAGAGGAAATCCCAATGGAATAAAGCAGGCAAGGCTTTTCTTGCCTGGAGAGCGACTGCAGGCTCCCTAACCCATGCCCCAGCAAAATGAACTGAGGGTCACACCCCCAGTGTGTGAACACTGTTCCCAAGGAGGCCCTTGACAAAAGGGCTGATGCAAACCAGCTCAAGGGATCTCCTCTGCAAAGCAGAGGCAACAGTGGGACAGAGTCTCCTCCTGCTCCTGGCTGTCCCTTGCCACCTGCAGACTCCAACACTTCTGCTTTACGCACCCATTACTGGGCTCCAACCAGCCCAGAGACCACAGTTAGGCTGTCTGGGATGTGCAGGAGAGCTGGAGAGCCTGTCAGGAGAAAGAAGATAAAGGGAGGCAGCTTTAACCAAGAGCTGACTGCAGCGGATCCTACCTTTCCCTATCTCTTCCCACTGTGGGGTGGAAAGTTTTGCAGGCTCCTCACAAGACAAAAACAGCCAAGAGAAAGGAAGAGAAGTGAGTTCTGGGCAGAGGAGAGGGAATGACATCCAGCAAGGAAAAAGAGAAGGAGGAGAATGAAACAAAGCACCAAGACCCAGAAGAAGAAGGGGCCCTGTTGCGTACCAGGCTCATTTTTCCCAGCTCTAAGTCAGTTCAGCTTGCTGGCAGTGGATAGCCAGGGATGGTTTGGGAAGAACTCCATGGCAGCTCCCCAGGGGACTCCACTGAGTCCTGTGCCTTGGCACTGGGGCACTGCACATCTCTGCATGTGAATGGATCCCTAAGGACATTATTTCCCATGGGAATGAGGTGCCAGAGCCAGCCTGTCCCCAATGTCAGCACTAACTCTCTCTTCTGGGCTGTGCAAGATTCCTTGTCAACCATGTTTCCCAGAAAAAGGGGAGCCAAGGCATGCCTATTCCCTGGCCTCTGGAGGTTTATCAGTACTTTCTGGCTCTGTTGTTGCAGGTACCAATCTCCTGTCCCTGGCTGAACCCCTGTGACACCTGGGCTCCAGCACCTGACATCCACCAGAATAAAAGGGGCTTTTCTCTCTCTCTGTTTTACTTCTTCTCTGTCTTCTAATTTGTGCCTCTTGCCTCTGGTGCTCTCAGTGGGCACTCTGGAGAAGAGCCTGCCTCCCTTGTCTTCACTTCCTCCCAGCACATTTAGAAGGAGACATATACTTTAGTTTGTAGTTTGTTTCTAGAGAGATAGATATTGATAACACATACACCCTGTCCTATAGCGACAGGAGAAAGGCTTTCCCTTGGGAAGAGGTGGCAGTGAGTGGCTGAGAGGGAAGAAATCCTCACCACCTTTGGGTGGTAGATGGAAAGCTCTGTATCAGAGAGGAATTCTCTATCTTCCAGAGCATAGCACAAGTGGCTGTACCACAAGTGCTTTAAAGACCTGGTTGGTGCTTTTTTTACACACCTGGAAGCCTGGAACAGAGCAGCACCACTCTCCTGGAAACCACCAGTGTTGAGACTGTAACCTGGGAGTCCTGGAGAGGAATTTAGACTCAGACAAAATTTTTCATAATTTATTTTGGGATATGGAGAAAGTAAATGGCTTGAAAAATTCTTCTATGGAGGGAGCTTGGATTAGGATCTTATCTTCACCTTCACATCAGTGCTTGTACAAAAGCTGGGGTCCAATTCATAAAAATGAGTGTCCAGTCAAACTACTCTTAAAGAATTTTGTAAGACAGTGGCTTATACATTGAAATTCATTTACACTAATCAGAATTCACAGTATAAATAGTATGCATAAAACTTGTGCCTTTGAAAATGTATTAACCATAATCATGAAACTAGGTGTTCATGATATACCGAACTGTGGATTGTTTTACAGAGAATTAGTTTCCTTCTAGTTTATTCCAAATATGAGATTTTTGAAACCTTTATGAAATTAAAGAGTAGAAGCTCTCAACTAATAAAACATGATTTTAAAATTAATTTTTGTTCCCATTGAGGACAAGGGAAAAGCAGGGTTTCATTTACAAAATTGCAAATATTAGTGCTAAGTATCATCACAGGTGTAGGTGACAGCAAGAAAAATATGAGCATTTAAAGGCGTTCCTAGTAACCACAGAGGTTGTTGGAAATCTGCCTACTGCTTCAAAAAAACCCTTTGTTTAAGTCAGATGTTCCCTGCACTGTGGTTAGTAATAAAGACCTTTCAATGTTTTGGTATCATGTGTGGTAGTAAAGACTTGTACTTTCTTTCTTGAATTTTCTGAATCCTGTCCACTTCCTTATGACCCATGTAGCTCCCAGCTGGTTTTAGGCCACTATTTCCGTTTTACTTCAAGGCTTCAAGAATTCTGAACTTGATCCAGCAAAACACCAAAGTGTTCACGTAGCATAGGAAGATAGAGCACCCTTTTCATGAGGTTATTACTAGATTTAGGTATATTTTCTTGTGTAGTTATAGCAAATTTCAGCCACAAAATATTTTTTTCCTATCACTAACATTATAAGAAGATTAAACTGTTAATATGCACGTGATTTTTGTGTGCAGTGTGTGTGAGCACACATTCAGTGAACACACTGAAATGCCTTCAGTTACAGAGCTCACACACATCTAGAAGTTGATGGCTACAAATGTGCACACACACAATAATCTACAGAGAGCAGATGGCTCCACTGTCTACTGACATGTCCACAGCACTTCTTTTGATTAAAACTTGGGCTGAAGGCTGTCAGCCACCCCAAACAAAACATCCTCGAGTGCATCCCATTCAATCATTCCGATTGCATCTACTTAATAAACACACCCTTCCTGAAGATACTTCATTTGGTACTTACATTTATTATCTAATGGTTCTTTTAATCCACATTTGGGGTAATCAATCAAAATAGCCCAGCAACAATCCTTTCCCTGTATTTGCAAATAATCAGAATACTCATACTGCTTTATTCTGTACACAGGTTTATTTCACTCTACTTTAGTTGATACTGAGTGGGGATCATATTTTCCTTATTTTCACCCATTTGTTTCCACAATCTAACTTTATATTGGCTCTCATGTCAAGGCACCAAAGCATTAGTTAAAATTCAGTGAAAACTGCACTCCTATGGAATTTAGGGCAATGTTTTAATGCTTTGCTGAAATTAGGAAACTCAGCAGGAAGAGACAGGAGTTTGGTAATTTTCCCAGGAATTGCCAGTGAACAGATAAAACTCATGTGATTGCTGAGTATTGTCTGAGCAGCACACACATCCCATAACCCAGGCCTAACCTGAACTGGGACATTAGGAAGCTCCCCGGGCAAGTTCAACTGTGCCACTTGTCTTACATTTATAACTATGTAACAGCTAAATTGTCAACATATTTTCTTTCACAGTTGCAACACAAAAACCACCAAGTCTTTTGGGGATTTTTCCAAGTTTTAGTTATGGGAGAATACTACCAGCTGTAAAATTGCCAGGTTTATAAAGTCAGTCACCCAAAGATAGGTTTAATATCAAACAGGCCTTGATACGAAAGACAACACAGCAATATCTGTATGCTAGTCCTCTTTAACAGCAAATAATTTTTAAAAATAACAAAACAAGAAATTAAGGCCTAAAAAGCCTACAGAACTTCTGCATATAAGTTTAATAGCATTAGGTAAGCTAAACAAAATAATGTATTTCTCGAGTAAAACTGAGTTAGACCATCACACACAGAGGATGCAGACACAAAAGCTATTAGCAAGACCACCTGTATGTTTCTTGCTTAATTTCTAATTTTAATTCAGAATTATTTGTTACTCATAAACAGTTAGTGTCACCCAATAAAAAATCCTGATACAAAATTTATGTTGTCAGTGTTGCAAGGTGAACAATAAAATGGTTATATCTTTATTTCCAAACAGTTTGATTTGATTTTCTGAAGAAATATGTCCTGTCTTTCTTACAAGAAAACAGAGGGGGAAATAGTTTATAAGTTCAGTAACACTCACAGGGATTCAATATTCCCATGAAAGAAAATGAGACTACCAGACTGTACTAGAATTTAGTGTAAGTTTTCAAATTACTCTTATTAATATCCGTAAGTCTTTTAAGCATGGAAGACACTCAGTAAACCATGATATAATGGGGGAACTATAGTCATTGTACAGAAGTTATACATAGCTAATCTTTTAGCATTTACTAAACACTAAGGATGACCCTGTCAAGAAAGTATATTTATATTTCCAGATATAGGAAGGGATAAGGTTTCTCACCCAGATACATTAAATAATCACAGAATCCCAGGAAATACTCCCCTCTGGTTTACTATCTCTTTAAAAGAAAATAAACAAAGGATGAGAATAAATGTTGAATTGGAAATTAATACAAAGAAATGTGTCCTGTTGAACACATTAATTTTTGGAAAGGGAGATAAGAAGACCAAGTTAGCAAGGATATAAAGTAATTCAGCATATTCAGAGCTTTGTTATTGAGTGCAATGGAATTAACAATGCTGTATGTGGGGCAATTTTAAGTCTGTTAACATCTAATATTGGTAAATGTAAGCAGGAAAAAGCGAATCTTGATCATATATATACATTAGGCTGTAAATTACCTACTACCTCTGAGAAAATAGACTTTGAGGTCACTGGGAATGATATTAAGAATTATTGGTAAAGGAATACCATAACATATGTACATATGGAACAAAATATTATGTTGCCACAGAATTTAAGTCTCTTCCTTTCAAAGAAAACAGAAAGGGTGAAAAGGAAGAACAAAGGTATCAATAACTTCCATGTGATGAGAGATTAACTAGAGTCCTCAGAGAGGACAAGAGGCAACTAGGGGTATATGAAGTTATGAATAGCATGGGGGAGGTGATTAAGCAATGATTACTTTGTTTATTTCTCATAACACAAGAACAAGAGAGCCCTCAATGAAATTACAAGGCAGCTGCTTTAAAACAAGCCAAGGAAAGTACTTTTTCATACAGGACATAATTAAACTGCAGAACCCCTGGGATACTGTGGAGGTAAAAAATATACATTAATTCAAAATATATTAGAAATGTAAGATAGGCCTATGAGTGCCTACTAAACATGATATTCCAGATGAAATTCCTATCTTGGAAATCCTGATGGCTACAATACGAGGTAAAAGGATTGCTCTGTTCTTTTGTATTGCAGCCAGCTTTGCTCTGGTTTCCTTCAGTGGGCTTCTTGTGCTAATCCACTTCAGAGTTGCCATCTCCTTCCTTCTTGTGCTCTTGCGCCTGACTTTCTCCATCTGTCTTTCCCTCCGTCTTTCCCTCCTTCCAGCTGTTTTCCGGATCAGCTGTTTTCACCACCGCACAAAGCCCAGATGGCTGAGCACTGAATACAGAGAGACATGCAGTTCCTGTGCCTGGCGCTGTGTGATATCCCATCCTGCTCCTGTGGTGGCAGAAATAGATGGAGTCCAGTCACAAAGGGGAAATATGAAGGGGAGAAGCATGCTTATGGTCTTCAGAAATGTTATGTGCTGATCCCCTGAGTCATGGATCCACATGGATTAAGAGTGGCTTTTCCCCCAGAACTCTGGCAGTTGATGACTCTTGAGCAGTTTCACAAAGACGACGAAAGGCATTTCCTTGATTCCAGAAACACTCCCATGTCTAAACCAGAAGTCACCCTCCCAGAGGTACTAGATTTCCACAGAGAAAGAAGCTTTGATATTATCTGTACTCTGTGTGTATTAAATAACTTTTATTCTGTTCCCAAAAGCAGATCAATGTTTTTAGGCAAAGCTCAAACGAGCAGCCTGCTTGTGGCAGACATAATTCAGGGAAAGTTCCACCTGGATACTTTTAGGCAGGCAAATTTTAAACTGGAAAGAGCAACTTGTAATGGAAAAGGTTAAGAACTCTCATGCATTGCTATCCAGTTCTTCCAAACCACTTACTTTCTCCACTTCAAGTATGTGTGTGTATGCATGCATGTGTATATTATCACATACATTCAAACTGTCACCATTACAACGATACTATTAAGAAAGAGAATATTGTTTCTATAAATCTCCTTCCCCACTGAACAGCCTTTACCTGGATTTTCCAGCACAGTACTGCCTTGCACAGCATAAGTAGGGCACTTTGAACGTGGTACAATACCATTCTAAGCCACTATTACAGTTTCAGCTACCACAGTTGGCAATTACTTGAGGAAGAGAAAACGACTGGCCTATTGAAGAGTGTGTAACCAAGCCCGCAAGGACTCTTTGGGATATTCCATGTTCTGGGCATGCCAGCAGCTGTGAGTTGAACAGACATCTTGCAGCGCTGACCGAGCTCTCCTTGCAATACAATACCACATTGTCCGGGGCAAGCCTAAGAACACTCCTTCTGCAGATAAGATGAGCTTGGCAGAAGTACTTTTTTAATGGCCATATTTCACTTGGAAAACATATCGCTTAAGGCTTACTATTAATTTTTCCACTTTTCCCCCCTGTGAAGGGTCTCTTCATATAAATAAATAAGTAAATAAATACTTCTTCCTGAGGCCGTTTTGGCTGTGACACCCCAGCTCTCCTCTGCTCGGGGCAGCTGCGTACGGCGCCTTGGCCCTGCGGGTGCCGGGCAAGTTTGTGCTTTTGGCAAGAACCTGGGGTGGGGAAACTCCGCTGCGGCAGCACTGTCTGTGCGCACCCGGCCGAACCGAGCCCGCGGGGCCCACGGCGAGCCCGGTGCCGCCGCGCCAGGGTACCGCGCCC